>CAXHWN010001887.1:0-33326 GCA_964020975.1 Hermodice carunculata | reverse complement strand
AAGTGAGCGTGATAATATACATGGGATAAAAATAAAACCATTCTCGTGTTGAGTACCATGGCCGACCGTTCTACATGGCACTCGCGTAGCGGCGGACAGCCAGGATACACTCGGTGGTCCGCCTGCGGCGGACTTCACCTCGTGTATCCAGGCTGTCCGTCGCTACGCTCGTGCCATGTAGAACGGTCGGCCAGGCATTCACACTCGCATACTTTTATCATTTTATCCCATGTATGTGTAGTCCAGAGTAGCTGTGGACGTGGCGATCTACACCGTGTAGTATTTTTTACCGTTCCACACTCTCGAGACCGTTCTACACTCTCGAGACCGTTCCGCACGCTACTGCCACGCCCCCCTATGCGCACGCACATAGGATGTTGATTTCTGTCGTCTGCTATGAAAAGTACCGAGCGGCAATTCTATGATACAAAAGATTAGATGGATGAGTGGATGAATGATAATATACATGGGATAATAATAAAACTATGCGAGTGTGAATGCCTGGCCGACCGTTCTACATGGCACGAGCGTAGCGGCGGACAGCCAGGATACACGAGGTGAAGTCCGCCGCAGGCGGACCACCGAGTGTATCCTGGCTGTCCGCCGCTACGCGAGTGCCATGTAGAACGGTCGGCCATGGTACTCAACACGAGAATGGTTTTATTTTTATCCCATGTATATTATCATTCATCCACTCATCCATCTAATCTTTTGTATCATAGAATTGCCGCTCGGTACTTTTCATAGCCGACGACAGAAATCAACATCCTATGTGCGCGCGCATAGGGGGCGTGGCAGTAGCGTGTGGAACGGTCTCGAGAGTGTAGAACGGTCTCGAGAGTGTGGAACGGTAAAAAATACTACACGGTGTAGATCGCCACGTCCACAGCTACTCTGGACTACACATACATGGGATAAAAAAATAAAACCATTCTCGTGTTGATTACCATGGCCGACCGTTCTACATGGCACTCGCGTAGCGACGGACAGCCAGGATACACTCGGTGGTCCGCCTGCGGCGGACTTCACCTCGTGTATCCTGGCTGTCCGCCGCTGCGCTCGTGCCATGTAGAACGGTCGGCCAGGCATTCACACTCGCATAGTTTTATTATTATACTACTCTCTGTCTTCTGTCAGACAGATAACTTTTAAACCATTCAAGTAAAGGGCCGGTGATACCTATACACTCTAATTTATATAGTAGTCCTTTATGCCAAACATGGTCAAAAGCACGGCTTACATCTAGAAATAAAAAAAATATATCTTTTCTCTGATCTAGGGCTTCAGCAATAATGCCATAAATTTCAAGAAGTTGGCACACTGTTGAATCACGCGGTGTGTAAGCAGATTGCCAACGTACCAAGATATCATTGTCTTTACAATAGTTGAATAGGGTTTTAAATATGCATCTTTCTAATACTTTGCCAGCACAACTCAAAAGTGAAATTGGCCTAAAATTTTCTCGAAATTGTTTTGACAGTTTTTTGTGAACAGGGATGACATTTGCGTCTTTCCATTGTCCAGGAAAAACACATTCAGTGATCGACGTTTTAAATATTAAGGATATCGGATAGACAATGGACTCGGCTGTTCTCTTCAACAGGTTACAGCTAATTTGATCTGGCCCGGACGCTTTATTTACGTCAAGACACTATTAGACATCGAGAACAGTAGTCTCATCTATAATGACGTCATTAGGACGAGATTGTGTTGAGTATTTAACCTCAGGGATCGGGTCTGGATCTGAACCACTTCTACATTATTCTACAAAAAAAAGTATTAAAAGTTTCTGCTTTGTCTAGGCTATTTGTTATAAGATTGCCGTCACCATCAATCAAGGGGGGGGGGGGGGGTAAGTGCAAGCCCGATCACCGTGCTCGTTTTGAAGTTGTTTAAAAATGTTCCACCAAAGTTTAGGGTTTCTTTCATTACTGGAATTTATTTTAACGTTCAATTCAAAACTTAGATTCTAATACATTTTGGGTGTAAAATGTTGGATATTTATCAATTAATGGGAAAATTAGGAGGTAAGAAGTCTTTTGTCGGGAAAGGCTAACTCCTTCCCTTCCATCTCTTGTATACGGATATGGGATGGAAACCTTCGGCGTGTTGTTTGACCGCTGTTATAGGTCCAGGCCCATCAGGACACGGGGAGCTTCAGTGGTCCATCAAATGATGACAGTGTTACCTGGTCGTAACATTCATAGATGAGTATTTGACATCCATGTAGGCCTACTGTTAATTTTTTCTTATTCATGTACGGCAACTCCAGGAATTATGCAAGAAAAAAAAAAGAGTCCGGAATTGAGACAGAAACGGAGCTAACACGTCTGTCTCTTATAACATGCGTGCAGCGGTGCATGGAAAAATAAAAGGCCTTCACCCTCTATAATAGTGATGCAGTTAATCTATAGTGGCCCGTCTTCCTTCATGTTGGAATGAAAGATTAATGTATCGCAAAATACCCTGGAACATGTCTGTGGCTCAATACCGGAAATTAGTGACTTGCTATCCGGTTAATGACTTGGGCATCTTTACTTCTGAAAGAAAATTGTGGGACAAATACCGCAAGCGCGAGGTATGTGTCTCTACCTTCGGCTCGGGTATTGTGCCAGCAGCCAGGTCAGGGTAGAGGCACAAACCCCGAGTTGAAGGTTTTAATCAGTTTTCTATCATGTTGAAAATCTGAAATAAATGAAATTTAAAAAATCGCAAAGCGAATTGAAGTTGATTGTACCTTCAGTTCCCGCTTAACCAAATCTAGGCCTGTGCGACTGTTTGGGCCTGAATGTTGGACCACAAAGTGTCTAGCCATCTCTACCACGCTGCAGAGATAATTAGAGATACAATTTCCAATATGATTTAATAAAAGCAACAATATTTCCATTTAATCATTCGAAAGAACCAGAGAGCTCCTTGGTCCTATTTCCCGCTGGGCCAACTTATGCTCACAGAGCCTCTCGCGCTATATAGGCCTATATTCATTATCACCTTGGCGCAGGACAGCCTGTGATAACTTTGGCAGTCCGTGCGTCCATGCAAATGACAAGCACAAGAGGTCAAAAGTGCCTCACACACACACACACACACACACACCTGGAGCTGAACATGCGATCAGAAAGACCTGAGTAAAAATTTAAGAAAGCCCACTTACAAAATGGCTCAAATTGTGGCACTGTCAAACTGTCAAACCTTTTCAGTGAATTGAGGAACCACGTAATAACGTATCTGAAGTCAC
This sequence comes from Hermodice carunculata, assembly GCA_964020975.1. Lineage (NCBI taxonomy): Eukaryota > Metazoa > Annelida > Polychaeta > Eunicida > Amphinomidae > Hermodice > Hermodice carunculata. Next base: position 30,088 of record CAXHWN010001887.1, on the reverse strand, counting down.
GTATTGTGACTTCTGCACACAGAGTGCCGAACGTATACTAAAATTGAAATAAGAAAAGCTAGAATTTAAAGATAATGATGAGCGAATTATCAACAAATATGATGAAATTATGCCTAATGACAATTTTACTTCTGCATCCTGCAGCAGAAAATCCAAACTCAGTGCTAGTCTGTCAGGAGAGACAATGTCACGACAAAATTACCAAGTCAGAATAATTTTTATAGAACTTAAAGGGTGTAAGCACTGTAAAAATATTCTTATAGGGTACTGAATGACTGTTCCCGAATGCAAATGCCCACAACAGCTTGATAGGCCTACTTGTATTTTGAGCTGTTTGTGGAGTTTTCCCAAACAAGTGCACAGAGGTCGTAGTGCTCCAGCAGGTAGTAACACTAACAGTCTCTTCTATCATATCACGGTGTTATCGCGTAACCAAGGACCAACCAATGGGAACACAGTATTGCCATGTTGTAAGACCTGTACAACGGCCTCCCAGACCCAGAGTGATATTTTTTCAGCCTTTAACCAAAAGATAGGGGTCAAAATTCAACATTTTGCCAAAAAAAGAGGGTCAAAATATGACATTTTCATATTAGAAATGGCCAATTTCCACATATGCACTAATAAAATATCGGTCAAAATCAGCACTTTTCAACTTTGGTGTGAGAAAATCCATAAATTTTTCGCACCTTTGAAAAAAGAGGGGTCAATATTAGAACCGGAGTTTATAAAATGGGGGTGGGGGGGGGCGGACTCAAAGCTCTATATGTGGTGGAAAATATGGGGTCACTACCGAGGAGCCTATATACCTACCTTTATAGTTGGAATACCCCCCTCCCCCCTCCCGAGGCCAGATCAGGGTACAGGCAAAAAAGAAAAAAACCCTAGTTGGCGGTATTAATCCCTTAAATCCTACCCCTCCTTCTCGCTTTCCCATTGGTCAGTTCCTTAGTTACGGATGACATCTTGATAGAAACTGACGTTCATGGACAAAATTACCCGAGCCGATAATCTGTCAAACCAAATCCCCGGCAGTTGTTTGCCTGCCTGTGCGCCTGATCACCTCAGCGCAAAGAACGCGGGTGATTTGGCGCGCAGACAGACAAAGAACGAGGGGAATTGGGTTTAGGCAGATAAACGACGAGGGTTATTTTGTATTGATCCCCTACGGTCCATTGAAAAAGAAAAAAGACAATTTATATCAAGTGTAACATTTCATTTCACTAGATTGCGTCGGACTTTGCCACAGTCATGACGCGCGTATGAATATGGAATTTAAAGCAGCTAAAAAAAAAAAAAAAAAAAAAAAAGCGGTCGACCATAAATCATTTATGGCAGATTTTTTTCAACGGCCGTTGCATGGCCAAAAATCCTAACGAAAATTTTTTTTTTTTTCATATTTCTACATGGAATTAATTTGGTGGAGAAGTTGCCTTGGAATGTTGTACCAGCAAACGTTCCAAAGTATGCACCCGTGGAGCTCAACTGACTGAGGGCTGTCAGATTGGCTCCACCACTGACGGCAGCAGTGCGAGCATGGACCGAAGGAACGGGGCGCTGGCTGCTTGCTGGGACCAGTGATGTAGACAGAGCGGGCACTACACGGAAAAAAGTAGTCCCAGTCGTGGGATATGGTAAACAATATCACATGCGCCATGTCTTATGGATTTTCAATGTAATATGGTACAAAGTAGGGGATAAAAGATGCAACGCCCGACTACATCTCATCACTCCTGGACGTTCAGCTAACATGCATCGCTCACCCCTGATCTAGACTTAATTATTACACAGCACTTTATAGCAGTACCACTCTAAAAATAATCGGCGTTTCGTTACCACTTTGCATTTTTCTTCAGACCTGATGTCCCTACCACCATGCAAAATGTCAGCTACTCATTTGGAATGAAACGCAATGATACCAATCGATAAGAATAGGCTACTAAGTAGGCCTAAAATCTGGAACTTGTTATCAAAGCAGAAAGGCATTTCAAGACCCTCAAACACTCGCTTATAGTGCAGATGCATGAAGGTAAGTTTAAAATAGGAACTACGCTCGGGACAATTTCATGCCAACACCGTTGCGAACGCACTGCCGGTTAACCATAGCCTAATTCCTTTGATGATCATGTCTAAAGGCCCTAAACCTTTGGTTTGGGCAGAGGTACTTGAAGAAAAAGTACACGACGCATTGTTACACTTAAATTTCATTCTGCGTGAATGCAAAGTAGCCTATCCATATTTTTCTAGTTCCCCTTTTGTGGAAAAAAAAGTTCCTATCTGCTTGCTGTTTGCCTGAGACCGGCAGCTTTGCTTAAACGGCATACACCCTAGAGCGTATTGAGATTAATGCTGATATTGGGACATCTGTACAGTCCTAAGAAATGAGCATTACACTGAGTCACACAAATTGAATGTAAGAGCTTACTGTCCAGTGTGGTGGCGCTTGCATCGCTTCTCTGGTGGTTCATGGGAGGAATGAGACTCCATTGGTTAGATTTTGGCATATATCGCTCTGCAGTATTTTGTCGCACGTGACCGTCGAAGCCTCCCATAGCATACAGACATTTGTCAAGCACTGCGACACTGATGTAACACCTGAAAAAAAAATACTTATACTGTTTTAAGATAATTAGGCCTAATAAGTTGACAGTGTCATCAGATGAAAGGTACCAAATATGCAACGCTCATAAAAGTGTCAGCAGCACTGTGCCTACCACTATGACGCCAATAAGACCAGTTGATATCTCAAGAGTAGCTAACCAGAGGCAGAATGTGGGGTCTCAGGTGATCAGAGACAGGAAGTTACCTTTCCCCATCCACTCACTAACCTTTCCTATGTAACCAGTACCAAACTTTCCTCTTTTTGCAAAAAATTGTAGCTTTTTCTTGAAAATAATCGCACAGAATTTTCAAGATACTAATAACAAATACAACAGAGACGTTTGCCGAGGTCAAAGTCTTCCCCAAAATATGTTTGTTGACAGGATTTGATTTTACTACTGTTACCTTCTATGGTAGTTCATTAGAATTTATCCCTAATGACCTCTGATCCAATTAGGGTCAAATTGTGACTGAGCGTGCTCAGCTGAGATGCTGACTTAGCTTATTGTTATGGAAGTCACCAGCACTATGCATACCATTACATCAACTTGACTATCAGCAACAGTGTGTGCCCACTCAAACGCCAATTGGACTGAATGTCAGCAACATGTTACTGTCACTATGACGCCAAGTGCACGTGGACAGAGTGTGAGCAACATTGTGCAAACTACGCCGCCAATAGGATGTATTCATATTTAAATGCAGCCCTACTCTGACACCTATTGGGCAAGAGGGGGAGCCATCTCCATCAGGGTAGATCCATATATTTAGCATGGTCAAAACTACTTTCTCAATAAAATAAACAACACGAACACAGAATAACCTTAAGAAAATGTTTTAACATATATTAGAAACATAAAGGATGCCTAAATTGATTAGAAATGAGCTCTCTTTTGGTTGAAAAGGTGTTATTTATGGATGTTTAAGTAGTATATAATACAGATCTGCCCTGATCATGGTGGAAACATCAATCTGTTGCCCCGGCAACACAGGAAGTGAGCAGGATTGCAGTTAAATATGAATGTCTCCTATTGGATCGAGTATCATCATCAATTTGCGTGTCAGCAACAATGCGCCTGTCATGACGCCAAGCAGACTGAGTCAGTGTCAGCAACACTTTGCCCACTGTGACGCCAAGTGCACATGGACTGATGTTAGTAACACTGTGCCTGTGGCGATAATTGCGCTGATAAACAAGGTAGCGAAAACAGACGGACCTGAGGTACAACGTGTGCATATTGTATTCAAGAGCATCCAAATGATGACCTAGTTTTCTGTGACAATTTATTTACTTTTGGCGCAGCAGACTCTAATTCTGGCACCTTGATACCCCATTTTTTCCATTCTGTCTCCTCACCAGGTATCAGCATACAGCTATTATATACCTCTATGGTATCAGCATGCCCCCCACCGTCCCCATGCCCACAGACCTCCACATAGCACAACACACACCCAAATGTCGCTCAAACATCTTTCACATGCGCTCCAAACACCCTCACACAATTGTGACAAAAAATCCCCGTGGTATCTCTTCTTGATTTTGTGCAAATCTTTTCCCATTTTAATGTATACGTAATTCCCAGTTTACAGATAGGCTTTCGCTATCCTCACCGTTAAACAAAGTGGTCAGCTGTGTAGACAATTAGTTATCCCACGATAAGTCCCAATGAGCAAATTAATAAACTTTATCAGTTAATGAACGGGAATGAGAAGTGCTGCTACCACGAGGTGCTAATTGTGTGTTACTTATATGCACAGGTCAGACTCGCATACATAATCTCTTCTCAGCTCAAGAAGTGGGTAACACCTAAACCAATGTCACCCTGGCCGGTATGCCTGGCTCACAAGCAGAGATGAAAGAAAAGCTTATTATCACATGACCAATGTAGGATGACATCACAGCTTAATGGACCTCACAGGAAGTGATAAAAGTGGCTCACTTTTTCTGGCCACTTTCTTTTACCTTTAATAGCCCTTATATTTTTGTTTGTCACATTTACATACCCTCTAGGGCAGCCTGTTGCTGTGACATAATGATATACAATTAGGCCTCGGTCAGTATTCTCCTTTCAGGCCTATAAAACTAACAAGTGAACGAAACAAAAGTCCACAATTGTTTTATTTTATGAGCATGTAACTCTTTCAAGATTACTGTTCACATTATGAAGTAATTAAGACTTAAGTCCAGTTTCAACATTTTTATTTTCAACAAACAACCTTAAAAATATATATAAATATATGACGGTCAATAAGTGACTGTGAGATGGAGTAATCAGATCAGCGCAATCGCGATATTGATTTGTTGGCGTAGCCAAATCAGTGGAACGTAACTGCTGGTTAAACTTGGAACTGGAAGTCACGTGCCACTGATTTAGCCACGCCCACTTCCGGATGCTCCTGAACACAACATGCAAGTGTTTTACCTCAAAGTGTCTCGGCGTCAGGTAAATCTGTTTGAACTTCTTATGACGTCATAAAAGGCATATGACTGCTGATTTAGACCCAATGAAGGGTTTCTCTGGTGTTTGGCGAAGAAAAGGGGGTGATCGTGGGAGGTGATATTCACGACATATCATTTTCTGGAATTTGAAACATATTTTACCACCAATGATGTGAAAATCGTGATGATATTTTAATTTGAATAAGAAATGCAGCAATTATCACTGCACCTTCAATATTCCAACCAGCGGACAGCTGACCCTCCCTCTGGTCATCAATGAGTCAACAAAGCTAAACGCTGATGACTGGTCAATACTCCACCAATCGGGTATATATTTTTATGAACTTAATTATGACTTTAAACAAAACCATCAACTTGCCTCCGTGAATTCATTGGTGCTACCTCCGTCCATTCCTTAGTGACTGGGTTAAAGCAGCGGACACTGTTGAAATAGTCCATGCCGTCAAAACCACCCACCAAATATATCAAGCCGTCAATCGTGGCACATCCGTGGTACGCTCGGGGTCCTTGTTATCACAAAATAGCTTTATTCATTCACTTATACATATTGATTTCGACATTTCAAATTCTGATAAAATTCTAAATTATTATTCCGTTTATTCTCATGAACTAAATATGAATATAATTATTAGCCAGTTGTCATTGCACCGTCCCTCAAGTTAGTTTGTCAGGCACAATCACCATGGAAGGTTGAAAAATGTTCCACCGTGACTGGGTTCGTGTCTTAAAACTAAAATTGAAGTACACACATTCAGAGATATCTACAACTATGAAAGACCTAATTTGGAATTGTAAATGACAAAAAATATAATTCATTTTCACAAATCACAATGGTCAAAATACTTCGGTGTCTTTGATCAGAATTTACTTAACGCTGTGAAAATGTGTTCTACAAGGTAAAATTCAGTCTTCTCAAAATTTATATGTAAATCAATGAGATGATAAATTTTAGAAGTCAGATTTAAAATATTAAAATCGTCACTTTTTGAAACATACTATTTTTGATGCATGCCTTTACAGCTATCTATTTATAAGTATTAGGTGACAAGACGGGCCTAGTAGATGCACACATTAAGTTTGTGTTACTCTATCCATGGGACTCGTTGGGTTGGGTTAGTCTAGTCATCGCTTCTCAATAGGACTATACTAAGTAGTTGTGTTAGCTTTTGTCACCCGCTTCCCAAAGGGACATGTTGCGTCAGTCTTCGTCACCCGCCTCTAAATGGGATTTGTTGCGTTAGCTTTTGTTACTCGCCTCCCGATACGATTCATTGCATTAACCTTTCCATCAACTTCGAATCCCATCGCTTACAAAAATCGAATAATCTAATTTGTCATTTTGTCTGTGTTCACAGCGTTTATCTATTTTTATTGTACAATGACCTATTTGTTTTTACTTCATGGTAACTCTGCTGTGAAAATGATTATTCTATCGATCAAGAAGCAGCACTCTGATCGAATGGGCAGTCCTGAGTGGGGTGAATTTATAACATGCGACCTCTGGTGGTTCTCAATCAAAATAAAAGGTCACTCTGGTTCTCTGATTGCCGACGCAGACGCAAGAGAAACAGATACATTTTATTTCATGCGGTTGACCTAATAAGTAATATATAATCTTCTTCAGGTGATCTCTAGTTTTGTAAAGCACAGTATAGCAGATAATATAAAATGTATGGCAAATGACATCGATTGCTTAACAACAGAAAGTGCCAGGCGGACCCTTCCCCCCCCCCCCCCCCTCCGCACCTAAAGGCGTGTAATGGAAAAAAAAAATCACTTAATTTGGTCTCCCCAGAGGCAACACTATCACAGGCCTGTGAGGAAAGGCGACTTCTTAGTCTTACGAGCTCCCCCCCCCCTCCCCAAGAATTTTTGTAAAAATAAAACAGGGAGCAAAATTGTTCACACTGATGTGTTTTATGGTCGAAATAAAACCCCAACACAACTCTTGCCCACGCGCAGTGCATGTGAGTGTACTTACTGTGTTGTGCAATCGGGCTATAATACGATAGGGTGGACTTTCAAGGGTTTTAAGGGGTGTACGAGCCTTAAAACTTTAAACATTTAGGCCCAAATTTATCTTTAATATACAAGTACCTATATAAACATATATTCGAAAGTCCAGAAGCTTGTGGTAAAGCATGATCAATTTTAAGAAAATGGACGGTCTTCAGCTGATTTTGACATTCAACCTATAATAAGTCCCATCCTAGTCCAGGGGTACCCAGAAGTGTTTCTCTGCAATTTCGAAGAAGTTGACCAAGCAATTTTGAAGACAAACATTTTTTAAAGATTAAAATATCGTCAGAAAGCACAATCATTTGAATAAGCTCAGCAAAGAGTGAAATTTGATTCTTCACATTGGTATTAGAAAAGAAATGTTGATGCTTTGGCAAGTCTGGAATCTCTTTGCTGTCATTGTTGGGTTTGGAATTAATGAATATGGACCATGTTTTTCTGTACTACTAAGTTACATTCCCTCCCAGTTTCAAGTAAATCTGGTTGTAGGTTTTGGAGAAAAAATGAAAATGAATGTCAATTACCATTGCAATCCCCATTGACTTACATTGTAATAAGCTGGAATATATGCATTGGACGCAATTAAATGTAAACTAGAAAAGATGATTTGTTCCAAAGAAATTCTGTCTGTGTGCCTTCAAAACCTATAAATGTGGATAGATGAAAGGTTTAAAGGTCCAACTGACCTTGACCTTTGAGCTCTATAGGTCACATGTGAATGCAAAAATGTCCAGTGTTGTAATACCTACAATTTTAGCCCACAGTGACTGAAATCGGATGAAAATTGACCAAGTTATGAAGATTACTTTGACCAAATTGGGCTAGATGAAAATTTCAAAGGGCGACACGACCTTGACCTTTGACGTTTGGAGGTCACTTGTAAATTAAAAAAAAAAGGTACCATGTTACAATATCTACAATTTAAGTCCAACATTAACCAAATCAGATGAAAACTATAAAACATGATTTGCACCACAGTGCATAGCAAATCAGTTTATGTGTCTTCAAAGTGTATTGGTATGACAATGTACAATTGGTATTTAAGTACTACAGTGTAGTATCGGTACGACAATGTACAATAGATACTTCAAGTACAACACTGTATGATCTGTACGACAATGTTACGACAGTGTACAATGGGCACTTCAATACTAAGTGTATGATTGGTATGACAATGTTACAACAGTGTACAATAGGCACTTCAGTACCACAATGTATGATAAGTACAACAATGTTACAACAGTGAACAATGGGTACTTGAGTACTACAGTGTATGATCGGTAAGACAATATTACGACAGTGCACAATGGGTACTTCAATACTACAGTGTATACCAGATACAACCAGTTAGCGTGATCAACTGGTTTTAAGGAAAAATGTTGGAAAGCCCCACTTGACACAGAGCAGCCTCAGTGTAACAAGCTCCAAGTCTTGTTTCATTTACCCAGCTTATCTCTTGGATGATGGAAAATACTTTTTCAGATTGCTTCAAAGTACTCTAACTCAGCTTAAGTTCAATTTAACCACATAAACCTCTGTGTAATCCAAGCCATATGTCTAACACAGCCCAACCAAGCTTGTGTGCAGGCCTCTCTGGTGTATGTGATGCAGGCACAACCTGTCAGTGTGCATACAGGAGTTATGCAACTTCTATGCATACTATTTCGCAACATCTAAAAAATTGGAGCTCTGTCACAGCTGAGGTATCTAGTGAGGAGTAAGATGGAGGGGTAGCACCACCTTTCAAGTGAAATCCAAGAAGGAGCTTCATTTACATGTGCACAACCACTGGTTAAAACTGGTTTAACCAGTGGTTGTGCACATGTAAATGAAGCTCCTTCTTGGATTTCACTTGTTACTATTCCTTCCAGTTAGAAATAACATATAACTCAAAGCCACACTGCATCTTCAAAAATATCCCTACCCTATAGTTCCACTTTCACCCACATGCCCGGTCTGTTTTTAGGCAACTGGCCTTGCACCAATCTGACACCAGGAATTCTTAGTATCAGCCCCAATTCATATCCTGTGTATGTATACAAACACCCAGAAACTGAATTTCACTTCATTTAACTGTATCAATCAGCTACACAGTCATAGAAGGTGTAAATGGAAGTTAATGGTAGGTCTAACTATTATATTTTTGATAACAGAGTCAACCTTGAAACCCCTTTGATTTTTAATTTCTCTCACCAGGTGTCACCACCTATCAGAGCTGAACAAATCTGTCTGTGCACATACTTTTAATAATATTCGAGACTTGAAATTTCAAATCCCTTTAATTTGCATGATTCAAATTTGTCCAGCCTCTGTTACCAATTCATCGAATGCATACCAGTCCAAAACATAGGAGTAGAAGTTGGAATGACATCTCTATCTATTATAGCTTTGAAGTTATTCAAGATTTAAAACTTCCAATTGTGCTACTTAGCATTATTTAAATTGCTGCAACTTTTGTTTTTAATTCATAAGGTGCGCAATAGTCAACAACCCCCTAGTAAAAGTTGGAATCACATCTCTATTATAGTTTTGAACATACTCAATGTCAAAAATTTCGAATACCACTAATTAGCATTGTTTAAATTGTGACAACTTTTGTTCTAGATTCCTCACAGGCGCAATGATCAATAACTCCCCTAGTAGAAGTTGAAATGACATCTCTATCTAAGTTAAAGATATTCAAGATTTAAACTTTCACATGCTGCTAATGAGTATAATTTAAATTGCAACAACTTTTGTTTTAAATTCATCAGATGCGCAATGGTCAACAACCCTCTAGTAGAAGATGGAATCACATCTCTATTATACTTTTGAAGATATTCAAGATTTAAAATTTCGAAAGCCCCTAATTTGCATAATTTTAACCATCTTCATTCCTTTGCATAAAAAGGCAGAACTCCTTGTATGCAGGTACAATCAAACCAAGTTTGGAGTTTCTACATATAGAAATGTCAGCGAAAATGCTGGGACAAAACAACTGAGAGAGAGAGAGAGAGAGAGAGAGAGAGAGAGAGAGAGAGAGAGAGAGAGAGAGAGAGAGAGAGAGAGAGAGAGAGAGAGAGAGAGAGAGAGAGAGAGAGAGAGAGAGAGAGAGAGAGAGAGAGAGAGAGAGAGAGAGAGAGAGAGAGAGAGAGAAAGAAAGAAAGAAAGAAAGAAAGAAAGAAAGAAAGAAAGAAAGAAAGAAAGAAAGAAAGAAAAGTTTGTGTTGACACACACACTCTAATTGACCAAGTTATGGCCAGATGAAAATTTCAAACAGCCCAATAACCGTGACCTTTGACTTTTAGAAGCTACTTTTTTTTATAAAATATAAAAATGTGCAGTGTTGCAATACCTATAAGTTGAGTCCAACATGATTAAAATTGGATGAAAATTGACCAAGTTATGGCTAGATGAAGTTTTCAAAAGTCCAAATGATATTGACCTTGGACCTTAAGAGGTTATATGTTAATTACAAAAATAAGCAGTGTTGCAATACCTACAAGTTGAGCTCAACATGATTAAAATTGAATGATAATTGACCAAGTTATTGCTGAATTAAACTTTTGAAGGTCCAAATGACCTTGACCTTTGCCCTTTACAGGTCACATGTTCCTTACAAAAATAAAAAATAAGCAGTGTTGCAATACCTACAAGTTGAGCTCAACATGATTAAAATTGAATGATAATTGACCAAGTTATTGCTGGATTAAACTTTTGAAGGTCCAAATGACCTTGACCTTTGCCCTTTACAGGTCACATGTTCCTTACAAAAATAAAAAATAAGCAGTGTTGCAATACCTACAAGTTGAGCTCAACATGATTAAAATTGAATGATAATTGACCAAGTTATTGTTGGATTAAACTTTTGAAGGTCCAAATGACCTTGACCTTTGACCTTTACAGGTTACATGTTCCTTACAAAAATTAGCAGTGTTACAATATCTACAATTTAAGCCCATCATGAACCAAATCAGATGAAAAATGAAAAAGCTATGGCTAGCTGAAACTTTCAAAGGTTCAAATAACCTTGATCTTTGACCTTTAGAGGTTACATGTAAATTACCAAAAATATGCAGTGTTGCAATACATACAATGTGGGTTCAATTTGGTCGAAATCGTCGTTTTTAAAGACGAAATTAATTTCTGTACACCATTAATTGATATCTTACTCTTGACACGAAATACCCCCTTCCCGCCTCAAAGTAAATACAAAGGATGTAAATAATACTTATTTGCTGTGCTGATGTATTGTCTGCAACCACTCCTGGCCATAGATGGGTGTAAAATTCAATGATTTTATGATGACATACATGAGCTAAAATTAAAACCGTTTGTTTTACAAAAACCTGGTCTTTGTTTTCAGGAGTGCTGGGGCATATATTATTGAATGTGATTCAGAAAATGATATCAAGCTTGAGGTACATCTTACAGGGTTTTTTTGCCTGGTAACAAAAGTTCATCAGTCACAATATACACTATACAATTCATTGATGCGTTCAAGCGCTACAATACGCGAACATGATGATAATAATGGTCTGGGGCGCTCTGCTTGTCTGCTCCGATTCTGGAAATGATATAGGTGGCCAATCAAAATTACCAAAGGAAACAAAAAAAAAAAAAAAAAACAAAAAAAAACAAAAAACAAAAAAAAAAAAACGTTTGGCGTACCAACAACCTATGCCTGCATTTCTGCAGACTGAGTCATCCGAGCCCCGATAAAGGCTACCTTCTCCCTCCCATCACTCAGTTTCCTACTCTGTCATCAGGCAAGACACTCTTCGGATCCCCCAGCACTTCACCGGGAAGTCCTTCACAGTACCTCCCCTCCCCCCCCCCCCCCGATCCCTGGTGTTCCCCTTTCATCCCAAACATCAATGCTAAAGTCTCAACCTGAGTATCTCCCAGACATAAAAAAGGGTTAAAACTTTGCATTTAACCTCACATACAGAGGAGCAGACTAGAAAATGTAATCCCCATAGCATTTCTCTGTAATCGATAGGAATGTTTGCATTAACCAAAAAGTACCCGAACTGCAAGATTTGTTAAAAAATCAGGAAGCCGGAGTATCGTCACTTAGTGAAAAGATTAGTTCACCTCTCCCACAAGCTATTCTAGCAAGTTTCAGAACAATGAAAAGTTACGGTTTTAGAGAAGTCGAAAATAGTTTTAACTCACAAAAATTTCATTATTGAATAAAATCAGTTACATCTGTTGAACCAATTAAATTCTAGAGGTTCCCAAAAGTGTTTCTATACCCCTCCCCTCGAAGTAATCGGACAAGTGGTTTTAGAAAAGAAGATTTTTGAAGATTAAAAAAATATCCATAAATCACCATGCGAATAAAACGTGGTAGAGATCTGCCCAAAGTAGAGCCCTACCAACATTGAAGTGGATCTGACAGACGGTTTTGTAGTCAAAAATGTAAATTTTGGATGTCGACGGACAGAGAGACGGAAGACGGAAGCCGCATCTAGCCCCATCACACAATCTCAGCTGCCTGAAAGTCAGCTGGCCCAATAATTGGCATCGATGAGATCTGCCAAGTAAGATTTATTGTTCAGAAGATATGGTCTGGACAAAATTGTTATCGGCTTAACGACCTTCGTTAATTAATTAAAGGAGTATCATTACCGACATAAAAGTATGCCTATGCACACCCAGAGCATACAATCTACCAACTCTGAGATTTGAAAGGGGTAGCCGTTATAGTTGCCAAGACATTGCTGGGGTACAAATTGTTTCGGACGGACGGAAGGACGGACGTACACAAGGATGGAACCCATTATGTGCTGTCTGAGTAGTTTCTCTTTTGGTTTTCAACTACCATGTCTGCCTCCAGCTTTTTTTTAAACTATCCTGCTCAATGTATATGACACACTTATGCTTTTTATCATTTGCTGTAGAACTTGATCCCAAAGTGCACTATGGACCAGCTTTTTAGTGTCTGACATCTTATCTTATCTTATCCTATCCTATCCTATCCTATCCTATCCTATCCTATCCTATCCTATCCTATCCTATCCTATCCTATCCTATCCTATCCTATCCTATCCTATCCTATCCTATCCTATCCTATCCTATCCTATCCTATCCTATCCTATCCTATCCTATCCTATCCTATCCTATCCTATCCTATCCTATCCTATCCTATCCTATCCTATCCTATCCTATCTTATCTTATCTTATAAGACAGACAACGGAATCAGAAGGGCCATGCCGAGATAGTTGTTCATGATTGGATGTTCGGTTGCTGTATTAAAGTTTGTATATTTTAAATAAACGTCGATGTAGCGGATGAAGAAAAAGTATTCAACATTTTCCCGACTGACCTTGGAATACAAAACGTTTACAGTTCCTTCTGTGTGTATTTTTGTCTAAATTTTGCTGGTACTGTGAGGGAACAGTGACTTTTCGCAGTCCACACAACTGAATACTATCACGCATTGTGGTGCTCAGGTTGAGTTCACTGTTGGAACATGCCAGTGTGTGCGCGTGTCCGTTTACGGTCTTTACGAACACCTCAATGAAAGGTCGGGGAATGGGATTCTTTTCGACAATAAGCTTAGTAAACGCTTGGCAACCAAAGTTACAAAATAAATGCAAAGGAGCAGACCAATAAAATAAATGCAAAGGAGTTGTCAAAAGTAATAACAACTTCCAAACATTATACCTCGCGGCCCAATTGCGTAATATTTATTGATTGCTTTCCTTTTGCGACTCCTCCACACAATGGGGTTAGTTCCTGTCGCATTTATCTCATTTTGGCAAAAGCAGTATTAAAATATACGTCTGAGGAAGAAAAAGAGGCCACCCCCATTGTTTTAACAAGGGCTGCTCTTAATATTGGTTTGTACAGAAAATTTGGGTGTCACATAGGATGTTATGTGACATTGCCAGGATTGCTAAGGGAATGCCTGGGTAGTCTCACAAAAAGGAAACGACCTGCAAGTGAGCTAACGGCCAGGAAGGTGCGAAAAGTGTGTGTAGTATTGGGGTGCCTATAGGCTTTATAAGGAGAAATCAACAACACACGGATCAACGTGAATCCATAATGCCATGGCGCACGAGTCACTCGCAGCTTTCTGAATTTGACAGGGGCAGAATCATAGGCATGTTGGAGGCTGGTCTGTCCAAGCGTGAGCTTGCCAGAAGACTGGGGTGCCCCCTCCCCCAATATATCACAATTTGTCAAATTAGTTAAGTGGTTGTGTTGTTTCCTTTTCTTCTTTACGTCGAACAAGGAATGGGTAACTTGAATGGACGCCATTTTACTACCCTTAGCATGACATTGGCGGCACACTTGAAAAAGATTGGTTTTGTAGGCCTCAAAAGCATTGGATATGACATCAGTTAGGCAAAACGTCAAACTCTTACAAAGTTTAATCTTTGCCCTTTTGCGAGTGTTGCAACACTTTTCTTCCATGAACCTTTTGCACCCGTTTTCACTTTCTAGCAGTTTTGGTTGTTTACAGTGTATATGAATCAGGCTATCGTGCCTAATGGCCTAATGTGCATAAAAGGTACATATGCTGCCTTTCAAATGCAAGTTGTTGGCAGGCTGCTTTTTAAGATAGTACTAAATTTGGCCAGATGTAATGCTCACTACTTTGTTCATGACCGACTCGGACACCCCAAAGTGTATGGTCATTTTTAATAAGCCCTAGTTTTCTCCTTTTGATTTAGATGGGGAAACAGCCCCCAGATGTTTAAGATATGTATGTGTTGTCAACTAGGCTTCAATCTTTATTCCCTTCTATCAAAGTGCATTAAAAGGTATCAAAATGTACCCAGGTTCATTTAAAAGATAATTTTGCGAAATTGATCTTTTTATAATGGATGAAACTTTCACTTTCCCTTTAACGCAATACCAATGCACTTTTTCTGACCCACTTTTATTGACCTCGGATCACAAGGGATTAGCGGAAATGTTTGACTTTTTCATCTCTAAGTACAGAATACTACACACTAGCGCATCTCTTGTTTATAGTTACAGACAGTAGGTGGCAGCACGAACAACGATTAAACTGATTCGTCTTCATGCCACACTTCACGCCCTGATGAAAATTGTGAGCTGGCTTTTAACTAGCAAGCCAGAGACCATCTGGTATTGCAAAATGTGACTCTTGAGAGTAATCAAATGATGTGATGGATATTACCGAGTGTACACATTGGTTACTGGGATGGCAACTCAGGGATTTGATCGTGGTTGTATGTATGTATGTATGTATGTATGTGTGTATGTATGTATGTCAGGACAGTCGTGCCCGCACTGTTCACGGAAGACGTCCCGTCCGACATCAGGAGATGGACGCAAACCTCGAATGCGCTTCTATGCGGACTTTGCATGGCTACATCAGCGCGACGATCGCGACAATTGCGTTGCCGAGCCAGTTAACGCTACATTAACCCTAAATTTTACGGCATGGAACGGTCTACGCTATATGAACCGAACAAAACCCGATACAATTTAATATGTAAACGCATGTGAAAGAGAAGTAGGAGGCAGTAGACTTAGCAACAGCAGATGGAGCAGATGACAGGCCTACTCTAATTTCTTTCTTTCTTTCTTTCTTTCAATCTTTCTTTCTTTCTTTCTTTCTTTCTTTCAATCTTTCTTTCTTTCTTTCTTTCTTTCTTTCTTTCTTTCTTTTAGTATTTCCTTCAACCACTTTATTTTTTTTACTTATCATGTCTGGGTGCCTACCCAGACATTTTGTTATTCCAAGAATTATTTTTTCTTCCCTTCTGTCTTTCCTTCTTTTTTTCTTTCTTCTTTACGACCAAATTTGTCCGAAGGTTTTCTCGGACACTATTATTCCCAAAACCACTAAATTTGCCATGCTGACTTACCCTACCACTGAAATTGTGTACCCCTGGTTTGGAATAATCATGATGTTCAAAATTATGAAAATTAGGGGCAATTAAAATTTTAAAAGCTCCATATCTTCCAAACTACTGCAGATAGACACAAATTTTCAATCTGCATAAATAGGTTTATGACACCTGCCAGTATATTGGACAGTAAATGAAAGTTGTAGAATTTCAAATTATGCCAATAAGAGGCACTGAAAAGTTAAAAAAAATGAATATCTTCAAAACTATTATAGATAAAAATGCCATTCCAACCTTAATTTATAGGTTTGTGGCAAAGCCACGCACTATAAACCATAAACCAAAGTTGCATGATTTTAATTTATGCAAATTAGGTGAATATGCATTATTTTAATCTTGGAATAGCTTCAAAACTATTATATATGGAGGTGTCATTCCAACTCCAAGGTTTGTGGCAAAGCATCATTCAATGAAGCAATGTTGTAGGATTTTAATTTATGCAAATTAGGTGAATCCACAATATTAAATTTTTTTGAATAGTTTCAAACTATTATAGATAGAAGTGCCATTCCAATATCAATTCATGGATTTGTGATATAGCTGCATCCAATGAACCATAAACAAAGTTGCAGGGTTTTTATTTATGCAAATAAGATGAATACACAAAACTTGAATCTTTTTGAATAACTTCAAAACTATTATAGATGGAGGTGCCATTCCAACTTCAATTTGTAGGTGTGTGACATAGCTGCATCCAGTGAACTGTGAACCATAGTTGTATGATTTAAATTTATGCACAAAAGGTGAATGCACAAAATTAAAATCTTTGAATAGCTTCAAAACTATTATAGATAGAGGTGCCATTTCAACTTCATTCTATATGTTTGTGACGAAAGTGCATCCAATGAACCATGAAACTAAGTTGCAGGATTTTCAATTTATGCAAATAAGGAGAAAACACAAAATTTTAATCTTGAATAACTTCAAAACTATAAAACATAGAGGTACCACTCCAACTTTAATTTGTGGGTTTGTGACATAACCACATTCAGTAAACCATGCACCAAAGTTTTAGGCTTTTAACGTATACAAATACACTAAATTATAATATTGAAGAGCTTCAAAACTATTATAGATAGTGGTGTTATTCAAACTTCAGTTTATAAGTTTGTGACATTGCCGCATCCACTGAACCAAGAAACAAAGTTATAGCATTTTAATTTATACAAATTAGGCTAATATACAAAATTTAGAATTTGTTGAGCAGTGGCAAAGTGTAGCATTTCAAATTATTACACCTCAGGCATTAATCTGGTGTTCTGATTGGCTAATTGGGCGTGTAACAGTTTTGACTGTTAACCGTAAGAAAATTATTGTTGCCCGCTGCCAATTTCTGCCACTAGGGGAGTAGGGGCACTTCACATTTGACCCATCATTCCTTCAGTTCTCAGGTTTGTGCTACAGTTTCAGTCATAATTGTATTTTGATTGCTTTTTGGGGGCTGACTTTGCATTAATTTATTGAGCAATGTACAATTAAATCCAAATGTTCTTTTCTAGTTTTGACTCTAGTTCCCTGACAGTTGATGTCACCGACAGACGCATTACATTTTCTTACACTTCAAGTAAGAAAGAAGGAATCTACTTGGTTAAGAGCCGTGACACATTCTATGCGTCTCCGCGAGCACCCTTACCCCACTGTCCCCAGTGTACATTTTGGCTGATTGCAGCCCGCTCAGACTGAAGCTGACGTGACGTCCCATTTTGACGGGGATTAATGGCACCGAAACAGGTCTTGCGCTGGTTCCCCGCTGATGACCCGATTTTACAAAGGCTAATAAAGCCTAAAACTTTCTTCTAAATTTCAACTTTTATGACTATATATGTGTTCCTTCTACAAATTAATTTGCTATAATGATTTAGAACTATGCAGTTTTTCAGTGAATGGTACAGAATAGGACTTTGCTATAAGAATATTGGACTTGATAATGTTCAAACGGTACACAGGATTACATATTTGGGTTTGTCAAGTTTCTCTTTGTATTAAATACTTAATTAGCCACGTGCGACTATTTGGCAACACATTCCATTGCAAGGACAAGTGCATTACTTGGAGTGCGCAGTCCCAGGTACTTGTGGAAGGCTCACCGAATACGTATAGGTTAGACGCCGAGTAGAGTTTTCCAACTGAATTAGAAGACGAGCGCAATTTTTGTCTACACTTTTTAATGAAAAAAAATATTTTGTCCCTGGCAGGGCTCGAACAATAGACACGCTGGAATAAATATCATTAAATCAGTGAAGAATCGTCTCAGCTGTTTAGCGTAACGGACAGCACGTTCAGCCGTGGATCACAGAATTCCTGATTCGAGCCCTGCCAGGGACAAAATATTTTTTTTCATTAAAAAGTGTAGACAAAAATTGTCGAAGTTCCATTGCAAAGCCCCGTCATGAGGTCACTTGCACTTCAGCGGATCAATTGGACTCCTAGGAGGAGAGGAGCTCTATGAAAATTAGACTCCGCTGAAAACAATAGAAATTGGGCGCTGAGGAGTATAAGCTCCGTTAGGCCTACTTTCACTATATGGGGGTAGAAGGAGGATATTGAATCAGGACAATAGAACAGTTCATAGGACTCGGGTTTATTCAGTTCATTTCGGGTAGCGCACCCCGCTTTGTTTTGCGTTTTGTGCTCGACCCTGTGGCCGGATTACACGTGAAAGCATCAGAAAGTAAAACACAGAAGATTCAATGGAAAATCAAGCTGTCAGCAAACTAAAAATGCACGTTTCACCAATGATGTGACATCTTAGGTAAACATTTGCACTGTTCAGCGCAATCCATGCTGTAATCACCACCGTAAGCCGTGGCAGCCGTTGTAAACATGATGAAGGCGTGGGCCCGACTCGGCCACTTGCTGATTGAACAACCAGGCCAACAATGGAATGCATAATTAATTACAGTCCGGAAATGTTCGGTTCAACTCGGTAAGAACAGGTCTGTTAAGCTGAAGGGGCCTATTTGTGACTTTCAGTGTAAGAAAACAAATGTATGTCTAGCAAAAGAATTTCACGGTAAAAAAATGTGATGGACAAATTTTGCATGATGATTACCAAGTAGGCTTGATGCATGCAAGGTCTTTTGGGTTTAAGTTTTGCAAGTTTCTTTTTACTTGGCCAGTTTTATAGTGTGATTTTAGATTAAATGCAGACCTACCTTTATCCACTGAGTCACAAATGATCCATCGGTCTGCTCGAGTATCGTATGT
Source organism: Hermodice carunculata (assembly GCA_964020975.1). Taxonomy (NCBI): domain Eukaryota; kingdom Metazoa; phylum Annelida; class Polychaeta; order Eunicida; family Amphinomidae; genus Hermodice; species Hermodice carunculata. The sequence goes on along the minus strand of CAXHWN010001887.1, from coordinate 10,926 downwards.
TTCGATAACATTCGTTGGACTGCCACCACTCCAACCCCCTACGGCAAACATGACTTCATGTGGAACTCTGGGCCTGGCTAGAGGGTGCGTAAGGTCCACCTCTTTCTCCTCGTCCATGTCCAAGTCATAGAGAAATTTCAGAGTTTCAATGACCAGTGGTCGACAGCCATCTTGATCTCGTACAAAAGGGTGAACCTGACATTTGGAGCAGATTGCGGAATTAATTTATGTAGATCAAGTGAAATGAATGAATGAATGAATGAATGAATGAATGAATGAATGAATGAATGAATGTACAGAAAAACAGAAGATCGTGCATAACGAAATAAAAGACAAGGTAAATGTTACGCTGTTGGTTAAAATGGGCGGAACATCGTTTCTATTTTATGTAAGAAATTGCGTAATTGCTTTGGTTTGAGAACTATCATATTACTCCTTGCGTGTGTGAAATTAATGCAACTTAATCCCTGACATCGTATTTGAAATTACAAAAATTGACTCTACAAGGCACAGGTCTACGCGCCAGTTTCTCATACAACTTTATTATCAAAACGACCAAATGACACATCAATGATTATTTGCATGCCTTTTTGTACCAAAAGTGAATGTATCTCTAAGCATACGTTGAACACTTTCTAGTTTTGATCTGGTTTTGTTTTAATGACATTTTAGTGATTATTTACCAGCTTTTTGCAGCAAAGGGGACAGTATCTCCAAGCATACGTTGCATGGACCCTTTCCAGTTTTGAGTTTCTTTGTTTGTCTTTTGTTTTTAGTCATCTTTTTTTTTTTTGGGGGGGGGGGGGCGTTAATTCTCGCATTATACACATGTATAATAAGCGTTTTCAATCTGGCCCGTATGCAACGTTTTGTGGCTAAGTAGATCTTTTTAACATAGCGTTCAGCAGACCAAAAGTATCCTAATAAAACAATCTCATGATTGTCCACGGTTACGTTCGTCACGGAACTGTAAGCAACTAAGAAGAAAATCTGATTGACGGTGTGAAAAATTGTGAACCAAAGAAAAATAAAATCAGCCTTTCCAAACCATTATATTTACTGGGGGTGAATGATCATAAAGCAATCCCCAGAATAAATATTTCCTTGTCTGTGCTGCTCAAAGATTGGTAATACTCTCTACATGTGGCGTGCCGCTAGTTCGCCGTGGTCCTGCAAACAGGAAGCCACTGAAGAAAATCCCACTGTTGCATCTCGCATTCTGGTAGTTGGGCGTCACTTGGAAGCAGCCAGTTTTATTTTGCATACTTCGTAATCCTTGTCGGGTAAATAACCGACCATGGGGGCGTGAATGACTGTATGCCCCTCACACCTTGCCAAGACAATGTGTGGCAGGCAGCAAAATGTAGGTCAAGGTTCGGACAGCCATAAAACAAGTTTCTACCAAGTACATGTCCATTTGACCCTGTCCTTTTAGAATGAAAATGAAGATTGATAACGGTTATTTGTGGCCGAGATACATAAAGCAGCTTGGCAGAAAAAAAAAATGATGACAACTGGAGTGAATAAATGAAATTTGACTTACATAGTACGTCTTGACCCACACAGATGTTGGTCAATATGGCTAAAAAATACAAGATGCACAATTCCATGTTCATATTTTTTATAATAAATATGTCTGGGTCCCAACCCAGACATATTGTTATTGTTTTCACAGGAGTTCTTTATTCTGTCTTTATTTCTTAACCTTTCCGCCACATTTTGTGACGCAGTTTTCTCAACCATTATATATATATATAAAAGTTACAACATTGAAATTTTACATACTTAGAGACCCACAGCTGAAATTGTGCACCTGGTGTCGACTTATTCATATGCTATAAATTATTAAAGTTATAGATAAAAAATATTTTTAAAAATCCTATTCAGCTATTGGCTGGAAAAGCAATGGTAGTTGTAGCTTGTATTAGCCCATCACATTGCATCGATTAACAATGCACCTGTTGCCTGGTTACTCTTCTAATAGTACTACTGTTCAGCAGACTGTACCTGATGACCCGATTGATGACGTCACAAAATTGTGTGTTACAATGTAAACTTCATGATGTGACGTCATTATCTTCCCTAGCAACGTTACTCAGCCTAATAAAATGGCCAGACACACAATGCACTTATACAGCATTCAGTTTTGGTCGAATCACAGAAAAGGGTAAATGAAAGATGTCTATTCTCTAAATAATATTATCACACCATAGAAACATGGCAAAACATTCAAACTTAGGACTCCAATTGGCACCCAGACAGACTTGCTTGCAAATCTATCCATTCTAGTTGCGAGTATGGTGTTTCGCAAAATTAAACAGTAACCTAGTTCTAGGAGTGAACAAAATATATGACGGATGAAGGGAACATTCATCCCACGGGACGGGGCTAGATTGCCTTGGGATCATTTGTCAGTGCCACCACATTCACTTTCTTGTTGAAAAAACAAAAACAAAAAAAACAAAAAAAAATACAAAAAAAAAAACAAAAAAACAAAAAAAAAACAAAAAAAAAAAACAAAAAACAAAAAAAAAAAAACAAAAACAAAAAAAAAAAAACAAAAAAAAAAACAAAAAAAAAAAAAAAAAAAAAACAACAAAAAAAAAAAACAAACAAAAAAAAAATTGCAAGCGTGGCGATTCAAATGGGTCGACAAATACGACACGTTTGTATCTACCATCAACTTTTGGGGATACAAATGTATAAACAAAGTTGTATATTTGAAACAGTTGAATAGCTCAAATTTCAAGTCTAAAATTAATATATATAATATAATTTGCTGATAACACTTTTTCTTGTTTGTCATTGAAACGCAACACGCTAGATAAAAGAGTGTTGCTCCAACAATAACAAATTTGTACAAACTGGAGTATCAAAATTACGAAACAGTCAAAGCTAAAACACTTTTTTTGTTCCCTGACCAAAAAGTACATGTAATGCAGCACATCAATTTCAAAAAATGAAATATATGCCATGCTATGAGGCTGATAACTGTTTCAGTAAATGTGCACCGCTTGCTTTGATGGACTCTTTGTTTCGAAATATATCGGGGAGGTATATCATTTTCTTTCATAGAGCAAATTGTCTGAGGGTGTTTAGCCTGCCACAAATTTACAGAGTAAGCGACTATTATTAAAAGTGATTATGGTAGAACGTTAACACAGACCTACTCAGATAGTAGGTCCATGGGTAGAACTACACTCCTATTCCTAAGCTTGACTTGTCATATCACCTCCATTACAAGCACAAACCCCGAGTTGAAGGTTTTAATCACTTTTCTATCATGATGAACCGCCTAAAAGGCTGTAAAAAATCAAACTCCCACGACAAATATCAACATCACATGCAGGTCCATCAGTCTGTAGATGAAGAAAGAACAGGCTTGGATAACAAGGACGCCGTGCATGGCTCTAGGATCGTGGCGATTTCACATGGGACATGTAAACTTTAAGGATGTACTTCGCCACGATAGCACTTAAGTACGAGCAGTGAACACGGGGATACATGTATATACAAGGAGCACTGGAACATTTTTGTGAACGAAATTGAATGGAGAACATGACCATACTGTGACTTTTGAACACGATTTACACGGTCAAGGCTCTGGAATTATTGACATATTTTCACACAGATGGCGCGACAGACATGTAAACACGGAAGTGCAACCACTGTCCCGCGCAGTTTGCCTGTCGCCTGTGGGTGGACTTTTCTGCACATTGCCCAGCAATATTGTCTAATTGTTCGTCGCTTAGACGAGCAAATCGTTCAGTCTGTTTGGACGGTGGGGCAGGTCGGTCCGTAGGAGCAGTTTGACTTGTTATGTCGGCCATGCCTGACCACTCGGCCATAGAATAGCAATAGGCATCTATGAGGGCTTCACCATGGACTGTACTCCTGTTGAGTTTGTGTATACATGTATGCCCTCTAGTACTGTCACCAGTGTCGAGAATCATTAAGAATGTGGAACGTGTACAACGAAGAGCAACAAGAATGGTTCCTTCAGTGCGACATTTGCCATACACTCAACGATTCAGGAGGCTGAAGATCCCATCTTTATACCACAGGCGCAGGAGAGGGGATATGATACAAGTGTTCAAAGTATTGAAAGGCATTGATAGGTTGGATTCTGCAAAATTCTTTACCCTGGATACCAGACGTATTAGGGAAGCCATCAAAAGATCGATGTGCGATAAAAAAAAAACAAAAAAAAACCGAACCTAATTTAGTTAGGGGGGAGGGGGTTAAAAGTCCATTTAGTTTTCTATCGCACAAAATGTAAGCAAAAATTATCAAAATTTTAATTTGGAAACAGGAAAAAAAGACCGTGTCCGCGATGATCGAGTGCCAGGTTTAAGGGGTTGTTCAAATAGCGAAAAGTGAAATATCTTTTATTTGACAATTATTAAATATCAATCATTCATCCAGGGATGCGAGTCCTGTCTTTATGTTGTAGAATGTTAGTAATCCCAATCTTGAAAAGCCATCCTAAATACACCACAATATGACCTTTTTATGGTGGCAAAACCCTATGTAATTTGTGACCACTACAGTACACATTCTGTTGGGGTCGAATTATCAATGTAAAATCGAGTTTAGTTTCAGGGGGGAGGGAGGGGGTCTGACCCAAAACAAATTTACTTTCGTTTATTTGTAACCATTGAACTTTTGATGGCTTCCCTTACTAGAGGTCACCAGCTGAAATTAGTCAAACCTTTTGATAAAAAAATATATCAAAAATCATACCTTTAGTATTCGTGTAATAAATGACTGGAATAGTCTGCCGGGCAATATAGTTAATGTTCAAACAGTGAATCAATTCAAGTCTCGTCTAGATAAATTTTGGATCTATGGACCGTTTGAAATACCCGACTGACTCTTCGCAAATCATGTTGATTTGCCTACTGGCACTGTACTTATGAACACTAATCATAAGTTTATTCATCATTGACACTTAAATTAGTGATAAATCGGGACCCTACAGACCTTATGGCCTTCATTTTTGCCCGATTATTCTATTCTATTCTATTCTATTCTATTCTATTCTATTAATTGGTAGGTGTCAAATGCCAATTCATTGATTATGGAGATAATAATGTGATCGCTTCCTTTTAAATGCACAATTTTGCCAACTTCATACTGGAGAGGACCCAGGCCATGAGAAACCCGTCGGTGGCCGTTTGACAGAAACTGCCACAGATTCTCATATTCACAAAACCTTATAAAAATTATAAATGCTTATTTTATATAACTTTTACATGAATAAAGCTCAATTAAAAAATAAAGCTGCCACCACTCTAGTTAAAAAAGCGAGTTTGGGAGATCGTAATAATCCTGGGAGGTCGTACTGGTATTGACCTAGCAATAGGCCTACTGTGTTTCCATTGGATGGGTTACAGGGTAACATCATAATAGAAATACCTCCTGTCCCACAATTATCCCGATTGTTAGATGCTAGTTTTGTTTTATTACCTTTACTTTCTCCACAAAATACTGTGTACTGAGCAAGCCGAGTCTGATGCACTTCATCAAGTCTATGATGTGTTTCTGGCGGACCTCCACATCATGTTTTATCCAGCGGAGAACGGAATCAAACACGATCTCTTCGCTTTTGACATTAAGGTCGTCGGATTCTATCAGCTCGATCATGTGTTCCAATGGGAGTGTCAAAAATTCGTTGCTCTTGCTGGAAACATCCGTGAAGTTCTGCATAACGTATCTGTGTGCAGTTCTCTCCAGATTATGACAAAAATATTGCCGACCAAAATTGCGGATGCCGATACAGTTTTCTGGATGCAGATTTTTTATGAGGAAATCCGAGCAAGCCTTGACTAGGCCCAGCACGTGGAACTGGTCTGCTGCAGGGAGAAGTCTCTCTACATTGTCTATAGTTATATTGGTTTCTCGTGTGTATGCATAATGTATGATGATGCTCATCATATCTGCCATTACTCCAGGAATATAAACTTCTTTTTGATCAGTTTCATGCATTCCATTTGTGAAGAGTGCCCGAAAGTAAGGGCTACAGGCAGACATAATTGCTCTATGCACAGGAAAGTTCCCGCCCTCCACCTTGATACAGGCATCACAGAGCTGGCCCGTTTGACGCAGTTCGTTCAGTACGTTACATGCTTGGGTGCTGATTTTTTTCTCTACAGCATCTGTTGCTTCCATAAACTGTTTCGCTTCCTCCATGAGACAAACTACGGACTTCTATCTGCCAAAATAAAAAGAAGCACAAAGAATAAATTGACTGATACATATATGGTGCAAAGTTAACATGTGGTTTTAAAGGTAAGTATAAGCAAGTAAAAATGAACTTAACCCGTCAATATCGATCTCCATGTTTTGTTGATGAAATCTTCAATGTTGAAGATGACTGTGAGACTATAGCTCTAGGCATAAAACAGATACGTCACAGAACCGCAGGCAGTCAAAAGAACGTTTCGCAGTCACGCCTATTGTATTGTCGTGACGTTATCCATTCGAGACAAATGGATCTTGTAGCCTATATAGGGACTGACTGAATGAATGGGCTCCATCATTCACAAGACAAAGTAATGCACACATGAACCCAATATGCTCCGGTTGGGGTGCATAAGTACTTATGTACATGTACATCCCTGGTTCCAGCAAAAACTCTTGATATCACGTCTGGCCAACATGTGAAAACAGATATCTACATCGTTTGAAGTACCGTATAGGTTAGAGAGTGTAATCGCGACTTGGTACATGTAAGTATGAATGTGATTGCAGCATGGTGTTTTGTTTTTTAACTTATTATAGCATTACGAAAGTAGGCCAAGACCTATACAAATCCCTTTTGCAGGCAAGCAAGTAGCACCGGCCAAAACGTCAGAAGAAAATCACAGATAAGAATTCGATCACTTAGACATTACCTGTCCGAACGGACCGAAGCATTGGACATTGCCTTGGAATCAGAAGGCTGGTCTAGTGTGACAAATTGTAGCAATTTTGACAAAGCATGGGCTACACTTAAAACTATTTTTTATCAAGATAATAGACCATTTGGCACCTCTCACGAAGATCATAGTAAAAAACCACACGGCAGATAAGCGGAGTGCCACAGAATATTATCTAGGGGCCTATAGTTGCTAATATGTTCATCTGTACAACACGGAACCATGGATGTCAAATGAAATCTTTGAAGAGTTGAAACAAAGACATACATTGTTACGTAAATACAGAGATTGCAAGCAGAGCAATCCTGATCTTTATTACGTAAATACGGAGATTGCAAATAGAGCAATCCTGGTCTTTATAAATCATATTGTAAACTACCTAAAAAAATTCAGAGAGATATCAAACAGGCGAAAACTTCTTGTTATGCAGATAAATTAGAAGGACACAAAAACTCGAGACAATTATAGAAAACATTAAAAAGTCTTGGCTACTCCTCAAAGAGTTCTAATGTACCGAACATCGTCCTGAATGCGGATGGAAAACTCAAACACGAACCTGAGGAAGTAGCAAATCATATTAACATTTTTGTCATAAATGTAGCATCAACTTTGTTGCAAAAACTCAAGAGTTCGTCTGGCATGTATGATACCTTCCCTGAAAGATTCAAGGATTTCCATAAGAAGAGAAGGTGTTACAGATGACACTTTCTATTTGCAAACTGTGTCTGAGGACTTCACGAGAAAAGAACCCCAAAACTTGGACATCGACAAAAACACGGGCCTCGATGTGATCCCCGTCATATTTCTTAGAGATAGCCACATTTTCTTTTATCCTTTCCGGTAGCTTTTGAGGTCAATTTGTCCATTTCTTCAGGAAAGGTGCCACAAGACCTCAAAGAAGTCAGGATAAAACCTCTTCACAAGAAAAACTCCAGATAAGAGGTTGTTAATTACCGGTCAGTGGCTATCTTGAGTCTAGTATCTAAAACTTTGGAAAAAGCTTATGTGCAGCTTAATAAATATCTGAAGGACAAAAATTTGTTGTACGAATTACAGTCTGGCTTTCGTGAATCTTTTTCAATCGAATCCCCCCTGATTTATCTCACTGACTTGATAAAATCCGAAACAACAAAAGGAAATTTTACCGGGATGGTTTTGATAGATGTGCAAAAGGCATTCGACACTGTACATCACGGAATCTTGTGTCGTAAACTCAGAGCCATGGGTGTAAGCTCTACCGAATGGTTTAAATCATACCTATCGGACAGGAAACATTTAGTTAGCACAAATAATGTATCGTCGGGGCTCGAGAATGTTTCTTGTGTGGTCCCCCAGGGAAGCATTCCCGGACCCCTACCCTACCTTTGCTATGTCAATGACATAACCATCAGTCTTTCTTGTAAAATCTCTTTATATGCAGATGATTCAGGGATCTTGGTCTCTGGTAAGAACTCGAACGAGATTGCATTATCTTTGGGTTTAGAATTGGAAAACTGTTATTAAATGGTTCATCGACAACAAACTATCAATGCACTTGGGTACGACCGCTCCAAGCAATTCTTTTCGGGCCAAAGCGGAAACTAAAGAAAGATGAAAATTTCTCACTGAAATACCAAAACCAGGAGATCAAATCACATAAAGAAGTCAAATATTTAGGAGTTGAACTTGATCAATGTCTATCTGGAGATAGTATGGTCACCAATATTATTAGCAAGACCGCATCTCGTTTAAAGTTTCTGTGCAGACAGAGCGGCTTCCTGGACTTTAAAACAAGGAAGCTGCTCTGTTGCATTGATTCAACCCTACACTTTGATTATACTGCTTTACCAGTTGGTACTCCTCAATTTCTAAAAGTTCACAAAAGTTACAAATTGCACAAAACTTAGTTGTGCGTTTTATTCTTAACATCTCACCCAGAGGTCATATTAGATGGGTAGACCTGAAGAAAGTTGGCATGTTGAACATTTCTAAAAGAGTAACACAGCTCAGGCGCAATCATGCCTTCAACATTTTTCACGGACAATCCCTCAGCTATTTTCCCCCAATTTTCACAAAGGTTAGGGATGTTCATCATTTTGATATTAGGGATGGTGACTTAAATTTCTTTGCACTTATAGTAACGTGAGTGGCGGACGTGACTTCCTCCGCGGCGCCATCAGGGGCTAGAATCTCTTATCTCGGGCCATTAAAGGTTTAAACCATTGATCATCATACAGATCAAAGGTCAAACAATACTTAATGGATGAGATGGTAAATGAAGAGAATAATCCGTATGTACTTTAATCACTGGCTTAACTAATTCAGTCCATGTGGGCCGCGGACGAGTGTAATGCACCTGGATAATTATAAATTTTTTTCGGCCTTTCGGTAACACAGACACTTTTTTTGCTTGACTGTGTCTGTGATTCCCGGAGGGTGCCTAGCCACGATTTTCATCAGAGTACCCACAGGGGTCCTCTATACAGACCCAAATATATGCCAGCAGTAATTTCTCATACAAGAATACACAGACTCCATTCAATCTTTATTTTCTGATGTAGTTTGTTTTTATCTGTTCGGCATAATGTAAGTTTTTATTCTGAGTTCTATTCATCTTCATTATTTGTGATGTATGTACTCATTTCATTTGTAAATTATCATTAAGAGTTATATTTATTTCCCGTATCTGAGATGCATGAACTTAATTTTAATTTATCCAGTATTTTCCACTTTGTCTGGGCCCCACTGGAAATAAATTATCCGGACTTTGTGGGTAATCCTAGCACCAATCCCAATGCAAACATTTATTAGAGAAATATATCTATTGACAGTTATATGTTTATAGAGAATGATATTTATGTGTATGTACCTCTGTATGTTGTTATTGTGCTGAATAAACAATCAGTCAATACATAGAGCATTTGGACCCTGTTTTAAAAAGAGAAGGGGGGGGGGGATTATATAAGCCAAAGAGGGCTTCCTGTTCCCATAACGAAGGCCACTGGTGAACAGAACAGATTAACCGAATATTCGTCTGTGGATTCATTGTAAATCAGGAGTGGTGGGGGGGGGGGATTCTCCCTAGATTTTCATGTAGGTAGGTGCCACCCAGGATTTGAAATACAGACCCAACAAGAGCTGCATGAATGAAGAAAAGGGGGGAGGGGGGTGTCTTTGGGAGAGAACATTGACAAGTGTCAAAGGCATGCAGTCTAGCTGGGGGAGGGGGATGCCTCCCATCCACCACCATTTTTCCCCTCGGTTGACATACAATTTGGTGCATTTCAAAGTTGTAAAACTTTACCAGTATGCATGGGTGTTTCAGGTAATTCACAATTTTTCTCTCAGTTTTCCCAACCAGAATTCTTTCAAAACTGAATTTGTTCATCAGTACTAATCAAATACTGTCTGCTTATTTCTTCTCATTATCCTCAATTAAAGAAATATTTCAGAAAAAACAAAGACCTCTTCATTTCACACTAACCAGTTTTATTGTGTCATACATATTGTATTATCTGAAGAAACCAAAAAAAACTAGATGATGGCACCTTAAATTTGGTTATAGAAATATATTATACAGACACACAGTCTAATTTATGTGATAACTATTTGAAGGTATATCTATATTTGGTAAAGGTATTTCAAGTTCAGCCTATTTCATGACTTCACACGAGCACCAGATATTAATTGTAAATCCATGAATTATCACTGTATGAAATTCCACACCAAGAATTGGTGAGACCTTCATGACTGCTATAAAAATCAGACCATAAATGAGCATGAGCACCATGGCTGCAATATTACATCACTGGGTATTTTTGATTGCTGTTAAAATGACAATTTGTGGCAAAGTGTAATATTTTCAATATCTGTTAAGTCATAAGTTCAGCTATTGTCATGATTACACAAGAGCACCAAATAAATAATTGGTTGTCAATCCATGAATTATCACTGTTGTATATGTGAAATACACTTCCACACAGAGCATTGGTGAAATTTTCATGACTGCTACAAAAATCAAACCTTT
>CAXHWN010001885.1:0-115000 GCA_964020975.1 Hermodice carunculata | reverse complement strand
TGTCTTACAGCACTACAGCTCAGTGGTATGTATATTTGTTGGTGCTTTATGGTAAACTGAGACAAAATACAATATATCTGCAATTGTCAATTGTGAAACTTCTCCTTGACATGTTGATCAACGTGTGGTCCTGCTCACCAAGTAACAAACTTTTCTTGGGACTTCATTGTAATAGTGTGTGTATGTATGTAAACATGTACATATACATACACACACACACATGTATATATACATATATATATATATATATATATATATATATATATATATATATATATATATATATATATATAAATATATAATATATATATATATATATATATATATATATATATATATATATATATATATATATATATATATATATATATATATATATATATATATATATATATATATATATATATATATATATATATATATATATATATATATATATATATATATATATATATATATATATATATATATATATATATATATACACATAAGTAATTTACACCAAGTGAGGCACACGGCAGTGAACTCGCTCTTTGAATCTGGTCTGACCTGTTTCGTTACATCACGTAACTCATCAGAGACCGTTAATGCAGTTTGTGTGTGCATGCTGTATCAGGGTATAACATTCACATAACTGACGTTCAGGCACATGGTTGCACATACTTATAAAAGCGGGTGCAAGGTGCTAACATTGTAGTCAATTGTGATATAATTACATTGTCAGTACCTTTCAACTATGATGCACTTCAGTTGTAACGGCCCGCTGTGGCCACAATTGGACTTATACCTAGGGGACCTTTGGCAGAGTCACCCCATTATCAAGTGGAATTTGTATCTTATGAAGCTTCCTTTCATATATATACAGTGAAACCTGTCTATTGTGGACACCTCTGGGACTGGAAATAAGTGTCCACAGCTGGCAGGTGTCCATAATACACAGGTGCTTTTAACAAGGAAATTGTTCTACCGGTCCAGGACGTAACTGTCCACATTATAGAGGTGTCCACAAGGACACTCAGTCAGATTTTACTGTATATATATATATATATATATATATATATATATATATATATATATATATATATATATATTATATATGTATATACACATATGTATATACACACATGTATATACATACATACACATATATATATATATATATATATATTATATATATATATATATATATATATATATATATATATATATTATATATATTATATTGCATGTGAACAGATATATCCCCTTCACTTTTTAAAAATCAGGTCCCTTCAGGTATAAACTGCTTAGATTATGTGCTCTCATGACTGACCATGATGAGCTGCAACCAAATGTCTTCAAAACCGCCACAAAGTGACTCTGAAAATTTAAATCTGTTTTTGAAAATATCAAATAATTTAATCTGCTCAAAATTGTCAACAGAAATGCCCACATTATGACATCTATACACTTTTTTTGTTCAATGACTTGATTAGAGTGTAAACTATGGATCAAACTTTGTTACAGAAAGATAACCCACTGAAGATGATCATCATGTCGGCCACATTGAGGGTGGAAGACTTCACAGAAAACAAACGACTGTTCAAAATCTGTCCTCCAGTTATAAAGGTGAGCTTAGCCCATTAAAGTGTGTATGTTGAGATCAGGAGAGCAGATACAACAATCCAAATGAAATATTCCCCAAACAATTGCCCTATGGAGAAAATCTCAGGCTTTGAAGATTTTTTGAGATCGTTAGGAGCAACTATCCCCAGCTGCAGCAAAGACACCAGTGACTTTGTTAACAGAATAAAATCACTTATCCCATTCCAAGAGGACACAGCTGTAGCAAACTTGTATGTTTCATCATTGTATGAGGACTGCCCCTCCGTCTGTCTGGAAACTTTAGTTTGTTAGCGTGATACAGTCCACAGTTTTCAAGAAAGCCCAACATAACTTTCAGGACTTGCTGGGTGTATGAAAAACTAGGTCGCTTTTGATATTGGTGGCACTATCTACAATATTATGTAATATACTAGTCAAAATGTGAAAATCTTGTGAACACTCTCACATCTTTAACTTTTGGTGGATCTTCACCGAATTTGGTGGGATTGTGGGGGAGGTTAAAGTCTAAGTTGCTAATGATATGAGTGGCACCACCTATAGTTTGACGGAAATTATGAGTCAAAATGTTTAAAATATAAAATTCCATATTTTGAAAAGTAATTGGATTAGACTTGCCAAATTTATAGGATATATAGACAATGTCCAATGTTAGAATGTTGTATAATATCAGTGACCTTGACCCGTTTTTGTGAGGTCACCATGCCTGTACAGTTGAAAAGGTGATTTTGAAATGGCAGGGTGTGATCATCAAGATCTTCTTGTAGAGTGTCAATGTCTCAACCCATAATACAGTCAGCCAAGACACAGGAAATGCACAAATTAATACTGGTGCCCACATATTAATTAGCATTCGTAAACGCAAAGAACAAGAGGCAATGATGGCAGCCAGCCTATACCAGGGAAAGTTGTTTACTCAGCCTTAGCTCAAGAAATGGAAACTTATGGATGTGATAAAAATGGAACTTGCATGTTGTTAGATTTTCAAGTGCCTGGGTTTCCCAATGTAAATGTATATACATGTACACGTAACCATGTAAGTTGTTCCTGCCATATGTTTTATTTGATACCCATGGTATTACCTGGTCCATATTTCAAAATGCCTATTTGAGTTTGTCACCTGTGATTTGGATGTGTACAGGAATCGTTGAAGTTGTATGTACCTGTACAGCACTTTTATTGACCAACTGGAGCAAAATGACTGTTTGCAGGTGGACTCCAGGCAGTATCCTGTCACCATTCATTTCAACAAGAAGACTCCTCTGCAAGATTACCTCGGAGAAACATTAAAAAAAGTAAGTTTTCTGTGTGTGAGACAGAGAGAGAGAGAGAGAGAGAGTAATGCTTTTCATGGGGCTGTAACAATGCTTTTTCAGTTACTTGAGAGTAACTAATGTTAAGATTCTTATATGGGGCTGTATCACTGTCTTCCCAGTTTAAATTTTGCACCTTTGCTCCAAGTATTCAACATACGAACTAACATTTTGCCAAGGATATGCTGGTAAATGGAGAAGACACGGCTTGTTGTTTGCTAAGTATACTGTGTGAGTATAAAGATGCAGTATTAGACATTCATGGTAACTGGGACAGAAAAGGCTTCCAGTGTTTTGCTACTGAGTCACGAGCAGAGGTGTCTTTAGACAGCAGAAGATCTGCCCTATTTGAAGGGGAGCACATCAGATTTTAACCCTTTCCCCTTTGAATTAACCCTTTCCCCCTTGAATTAAGACTGAGTCAACAGCTTTCCTTGGCATGGGTTGGGCACTTTTAGTGCCCAACCCATGCCAAGGAAAGCTGTTGACCTGGGGCATGGGATCTTGATAAGTCTCATGTACATTTCTCAGTCAAATTGTTTTTCATAACTGTTGAAATTAGTTGAAAACACTGACGCAGACGACATTTGACCACCAGATGGTTTTGGCCAGTTTGAGGGGGAAAGGGTTAAGTCAGCAGCTTCCAGTGTAATAGGTTGAGTGGTTGGTGGCAACTCTTTGACAGGAAAGTTGTTGACCCGGGGCATGGTATCTTGGTGTGTCTCGTTTACAATTTTCTGTCAAACTGTTTCTCATGACTGTTGAAATTAGTCCAGAACTTTGAAACAGATGACATTTAGCCACAAACCTGTTTTGGTGGGTTAAAGGGGAAAGGGTTAAAATAGTTGTTTAAAAGGAATTGTACTTGTACGTGTATGTCCAATGTGCAAAAAAAAAAAAAAAAAAAGAAAGAAAGAAAAGAAGGAAGAAAAGGAAGAAAGAAAATCAAACATACTGAGATTCACATTGTTTGCTGGAAACAGTTGTACTTTTTAGTGAAACAAAACTTTGAAACTCATGGAAGCTTAAGGATTACTTACTGTTTCCGATATGTCACCCACTTATTTATGGCAGTAACCATGGTAACCCTGTATTAGGTGTTGTGCCACATACATGTATTTTATGACTGCAGGATAAAGCAACCATTCAGCATGTTAGCCTGACTACCAGCAGCTTGCTTTGTCGATCATATTGTGTTTTTAACATGGTTTTGCAAAATGAAACAGATCTGCAGGCACAGATGTCACTGTTGCTCTTGTAGCACCCTTAATTTTTTTTATGTTAATACAGGTGTGCAAGATTCATCGCATGTTGCCAGATGGGGGAATACTGGTGTTTGTCACTGGACAGCAAGAAGTTCATACCTTGTGTGCAAAGTTGAAAAGAACCTTTCCATTCAGAAAGAGGATAGACACAGGTGATTCATATAAGCTTGCTTGTACCAAAGTTGCTTCTCAAAATTTGTGTTGCAATTAAAGGAATTTTTCTTGTGCTGTTTTTGTACTGCATCCAAATGATATAAATCAATATTACTGTGACATGCAGTTACTTCTTCACTGATTGCATAGTAAATGCTATGTCACAGCACAGTACAGTATTGAAGTCATTGTCTTGAGAGACTATACAGGGCTGTTGTATATTGACCAAAAAATAAAACAACCCCTTGCCTTCGGAGAGAGAGACTGTGGCGCCCCGACAATCTGCTATCCCCCACCACACTAGAGATCTGTACGATAAAATTGCTCATGTGAAAAACATAGGCGATCAACAGGTGCAAGGGTATGAAATTGCTGTATGGTACATGTATTTTGTTGTTACAAAGTTGAAACATTGTGAAAATGTACACATTTTGCCACTGTGACGGTCTCTGTGCTGCAGATGTTTTAGAGATACCTAGTCCTGCCACTTGGGGAGCAAGTGATTATACATACATAAGAGGTCCTTCAAGACAGATGGTATTTAAAAGGGAAAAGATAGGATAATCTACAGGAGGCTGTTCAGTACTGTGTTGAAAACATTTGGTCTTTCTTTGCAATCTTGTGCTGTGTGTACTGTAACAAACATGCAAGCTGTTGTACATGGTACCTTGAAAGTGCAGAATGTAGACTTTGGATGTTGTTATTTTGGTGACACCCTCCTCCAAAGTGCAGGTTGTAGACTCTGGAAGTTGATATTTTGGCGACGCCCTCCTCCCTCTCCCAAATGAGACCCTTTTTTATATAAGGCTATTTGTGTGAAAAAAAAGGTTTCTCGAACAAAGAATGTAGTCTTGCCAACCTGTTCATATGACAAAATAGCCACTCCTTTGTTGCATTTGGGGTGACTGTTGCATGGATACTTTGAATTTTCAATACATTTACATGTATTTTTGTCATGAAATAATATTTCAGAAAAATGTACATACGTCAATACAAAAATTAATAAACAGAATTGTCTCAATCTAATGTTCAGCTGTTTTAACTTTTGATCTCTTCACAAAAGAATGACTTGTTGAATCAGGATGCATATCGGAATCGATGCAATATCTAATGTACCACATCATGTACATTCATAGGTGAAGCAGATCACCGTGGCAACCAAGAGGGAATAGCAAAGTCAACTTTACCACAAATCAGCTTAGACGAGTAAGAGTTTGTCTTTGTAGTAATTTTAATTTATGTATAAAAAAAAATGTTTATCAATAAAATGTAAACTTTTTATAGAAATATACATTACTGATTTTTATTGTTTTTTTTTTGATGGGGGGGGGGGGAGGTTTGGTCAATTTTCTTTTGATTACATTTTTCTGCAGTTCTAACTTAGAGCTAGATGAAAAAATTACAATGGCCTGAGAGTCTTTTGATTTGATTTGAACAAAAAGCTGGTGTGAGCATGTTCATGTGCCATGTTCATGATTTTGCCTCAGCTACTCAGTGCTGCCTGAAGATGAGGAGGCAGAGATTGACGACACACAGGGCAGAGAGGAAGCCGATTTGTCCGATGACCTGGAGGAAGAGGGTGAAGACGATGTGGACCAGGTACTGGTTCAGTGCAGTGTTTATAAATAAACAGTCAAACCTAGATAACCTGGGCTCAGTAAGAGAAATTGAATGGGCATAGGTTCTTGCATGACACTATCGACAGTTACATACATAAAGTGTAAGTGTCACTGGATGTATGTTTACATATGTGCGTGCAGAAAACTTTTCGTTGTAAATGCATCACTCTTTTTGCCAATTTATTCATGCTCTGAAGTTCGTTTTGCATGACATACATCCAGTGTCACATTTCAAAATGAAAAACTCTCTGATGCTATAGTACCAAGATAACTACAACAAATTAAAAGAAATAGGTGATTATATCCCCCTGTGCACAGTTAATTTGATTCAGATGGGACTTTAAGCAGATATAAACTCATCCTGAGTTGCCATCCACTGTATTGTGCTGTAAACAAACATTTGCTGATTGGTCTAAATTGGTGGAATTTGTGGGTCTGCTCCATCACCAGGACTGTCATCCTGACTGGCCAGTCTCTCTAGCCCTGCTGGACATCCTTTAGAAGTAATGGATTTATGCCCTTTGGATGACTTCTGTATCAGTCAGAAAATTCATGTTCTGGGCCACAGGACTGCCTACAACATGAAATCAAGGCAGTGAAATTACATGATTATTATTAGGTTATGCACGTATTGGAGAAGTGCCATCATATATATTGTATGCGTGTACTACATTGGATAAATAAACATTCACTGAGCAATAATCACACATACATTTTGCATACTACCTGTTTTAAGTGTATCCAGTGGGAACTACAGCATGTCAACTTGGCTGCCATATTGATAATTGTGAATTCCACACCCAATGGTTTGAGAACAAGAAAAAGATCTTTACCGTTTTTTTTGTGTAATCCATATACGTTAGCATTATGACCACAAAGATACATGTAGCAGCAAATTTGACATTGGCTCTGATCTCAATAAGGATTGATCCTGGATGCATAGTTACTCTTAAAAAATACCTATGGGGTTTCTGTCAGTGTGGTTAATTCTGACCTTGAGTGACCCTGAAAGGTCAAACTGACATTGGCTGCTATCTTTGTAGTGATGGATTATAGGCCCATGATTAGAATTATGTAAAAATAGAAAAATACCTGTAGGGTTTCTTTTGATGTTGTGAATTTTGATCTTGAAAGACTGAAAGGTCAGACTGACATTTTGCCTGTATTTCCCTAATGGTGGACCCTAGGCCCATGGTTACTATCAACATGACTAAACACCACTAGGAAAGTACCTGTGGGGTTTCTTATGGTGTTGTTAATTTTGACCTTGAATGGCTTTGGAAGGTCAAACAGACATATTCAGTCATATTATCTTGGTAACAGTGGGTACTGTCACTTCTCATATCTTTGGAAAATGGTTACTCTTGAATTGTGTAGTGCAGCCTGGTATTGCAAGCAGTGATGATTTTTTTTAAGAAACAAAGTTGATCTTCATATTATGTGAAAGCTACAGGACCACTTCAGTCTGTGCATCCAATCTCAGCTAAGCACGGGACTGTCATAGTCCTCTTGTTATTTTCATGGGTTCATACTATCTGAAAAATAAGTTAAACTTAAGTACAACAAAATTAAGTGCATTTACAGTGTGTATCTTGTACATTTTTTTGCAGATTGTACTGATAGGCTTGCATTTGTGATGCATGTAAACTATTTACTTTTCAGCAGAGCACTGCAGCAGAGACCAAGACTAGCATCAGCGACAGACCGGTGTATGTCCTGCCCCTCTATTCATTGCTGTCTAGTGACCGGCAGGCCAAGGTGAATAGTTTACTGTCAAATCATTACATAACTTCTTGACGGGGTGAAATTTTTTCTATCAAGATTTAATAAATAATTTTACAAGTATTGAGCATGTTACTGTGAATTTTGATTGTACAGTATGTAGGATATGATGTGATAGGGCAGCCTTTTTCATTGCTCTGTGGCCCATATAGGCCCGGGGGGTATTGCTATTGCCTGTGTCTGTGTGTGCATCCATGCATCCATGTGTTCCTTTTTGCGCACAATATCATAAGAGCCACATAAGCTTGGATCATGAAACTTTTATAGTTGATCACCCTTTTTGAAGGGATACATCAAGATCGAAGGACAATGACTTTGACCTCATTTCTGGGGTCACAGTGCAACATACATGAGTTTTACTCTTCATTATAACTTGAGAACTACTTGAACCTTGATGTTGCATATGTTAGTGTTCTTTTATAATGGTCAGACTTACTCAGAACATGGGTGACCTTGATCCTTTCCCAAGTTCATAGATCTGCAAGTGTGATGAATGTCAAGATCAGCTGAGCATGGGCTGTTCACACAGCCCTCTTGTTTCTAATTTTTTATGAATTTTTGTGTGTTATAGCTATTTTCGACTTATTCTCCAGAACCGTCACTCAGATTAAGCTGAAACATGGTGGATATGTTCCTTGTAGAAGGGTCAAACAAAGTTGTTCACTATGTGGGAATGCTGCAGATTCCTGATTTTTAACGATTTTTTCCATTCGGGTACTTATCGGTCAATGCAGCTTTCCTATTGATTACTATGGAAGTCAATGAGCATTTTAATGCTAATTCACATTTTCAACTTCTTCTCCAAAACTGTCATCCAGATTAACTTCAAACTCGGTGGGGATGTACCTTGGGTGGGTGTCTACCAGGTTTGTTCAAATGGTCATGCTCCAGTGATTTTTGGATTTTTAATGAATTTTTTTGTTCTTTTTTTGGACAAATCTTAAAAATCTTTTTCTCCAAAAGCGCTAACTCATTCGCTCTGATATCACACGGGAAGACACCTAGGGACTCCGTGTTCTTAATTTGTTGACCAGGTGGTGCTGCAATTTTTTATGAATTTTTGTGTGTTGTAGCTATTTTCGACTTCTTCTCCAGAACAGTTACTCAGATTAAGCTGAAACTTGGTGGATATGTTCCTTGTAGAAGGGTCAAACAAAGTTGTTCACTATGTGGGAATGCTGCAGATTCCTGATTTTTAACGATT
The DNA here is from genome assembly GCA_964020975.1 of Hermodice carunculata. Lineage (NCBI taxonomy): Eukaryota > Metazoa > Annelida > Polychaeta > Eunicida > Amphinomidae > Hermodice > Hermodice carunculata. Next base: position 106,062 of record CAXHWN010001885.1, on the reverse strand, counting down.
TTTTCCATTCGGGTACTTATCGGTCAATGCAGCTTTCCTATTGATTACTATGGCAGTCGATGAGCATTCTAATGCTAATTCACATTTTCGACTTCTCCTCCAAAACCGTCAACCAGATTAACTTCAAACTCGGTGGGGATGTACCTTGGGTGGGTGTCTACCAGGTTTGTTCCAATGGTCATGTTCCAATGGATTTTGGTTTTTTTATGATTTTTTTTTTCAAAAATCTTTACAAAAATTATAACATGGGAATTTCTTGTAATGGTTATAACTTAAATAATTTTGGCCAGATTTACTTCAAAATTGGTGGGGATGTGCCTTGGGTGGATCTCTACCAAGTTTGTTCAAATGTACACGCTCTATTGATTTTTTGGAATTTTTATGAATTTTTGGGTGGTTTTTGGGGCAAACCTTAAAAACTCTTCACCTCTGAAACTGCTCACTCAGTTGTTTTGATATCGTTCATAGACACTCCCAGGGACACATAGTTCCCAATTTGTTCACCAGGTGGCACTGCAATTTTTTCTATTTTTTTTTTTTTATGAATTTTTTATATGGTTTTGTTATTTTTCACTTGTTCTCAGAACTGTCACTCAGTTTAAAGTGAAATGTGATGGATATGTTCTTGTGGAAGGGTCAAACAAAGTTGTTTACTAGGTGGCACTGCTTTAGATTCCTGATTTTTAAGTATTTTCAACTCGGGTACTTATCGATCAATGCAGCTTTCCTATTGATTACTATGTAAGTCAATGGGTATTCTAGTGCTAATTCACAGGACAACTGACACAAAAATTACTGCTTACTTGATAACTTGAGATCTGTTTAGAGTTAGTACTGTGATGCTGCACATGTTATTTTTTTTGTATGAAGGTCATGCTTAGACAGTACATGAATGACTTTGACCTCGTTTCTGGGGTCACAGTGCAAAATACATGAATTTTACTCTTCATTATAACTTGAGAACTACTTGAACCTTGATGTTGCATATGTTAGTGTTCTTTTATAATGGTCAGACTTACTCAGAACATGGGTGACCTTGATCCTTTCCCAAGTTCATAGATCTGCAAGTGTGATGAATGTCAAGATCAGCTGAGCATGGGCTGTTCACACAGCCCTCTTGTTTTTTCATTGCAAGGAATATCAGACGAACCAGATAAGCTAAGATCCCAAAGCTTTTACAGTTGCTCTCCCTTTTGAAAGGTGAATTCAAGTTTGAAGGAGAAAGACCTTGACTCCATTTTAAGATCACCCAGGTCAATTTACTGGGAAGTTCTTGCACACAATATCAAAGGAGCCAGATCCCTTTTGTGGGTGCCCGAGGGGTTTTAAGGTGTTAGCCATTACTTTTGTGTTGTGTTGGTTATTTTTTTTTTTGGTTTTATTTTTTTTCTGAAATATTCTATTGTATTGATAATTGTTTTTATGAGTTCATTAAAAAAAGGTATTTTGTTAGAAAATTATGCATGTCAGGTAATGCACTCCTTTGGAAATGCTTTGATATTTTGTTCAAAATTTCTGCATTTTGGCTGACTCACTATTTTTGAAAGAATTCCTTCCTGTTCAAGCTTCATTTTTTTTTTAATTCTGTCTTGTGTGTTTTCAATATAACACTTTAAGAGCATCAAAATAGTTAAAAATGAAAAGTTGGTGGAACTTAATCAGGTTACTGAATAATTGTCAATAACTCTGCATACTTGCCAGTCAGCAGAGCCTAAACAATTTGTTTCCATCCATCGTCCGTTTGACTAAATGACTTCTCCTCAAAAACTTTTGATGGAATGCTTTGATTTTGCACACAAATGTGCCTTGGGTAGGCCCTTACCAAATTTTTAAAGTTTTTTTTTCTTTTATTAATACAGATAAATACATTATAAATCATAATTACATGCAAAGTAAATCAAATAACAGATAGTAGACAATGACAGAAATCTGTTTTCTAAGCACAAGTCTACATTTCAGTACATATTTGGTAAAGATTCTCACAGTCAGACTTTTTAGTAATCCACTTGTTATTGATTTGAATTGCTCATACAGTGGAGACAACCACAGTAACCTTAAATAACTGAAATTTTTCTTATTACCATATCGAACCTATTCAGCCACTGTCTTTTTGGAAATTACAGTTCACAAATTTTACGGTGCATTAACAAAGATTCTTTAATAATAGTAGAAGGTTTACTTGGTTAAAGTTGTCATTAGCTGAGTTATAACATTTAATTCTTTCAACAAAGATACTTCTTGCAACAACTGATAAAATGAAATTTCTAAACCTTGTTGTATTGCAGTTCCATGCCGACCCAAGTCCAATATGTTTCCACTCAATATTAAATAAAAGTGTTTCAGAGAACAAACTCCATACCCTTTGCATTTGTTGACATGAAAAAAGATGTTCAGTTGATTCTTCATAATCACAGTAGCTGACAAATTTTTAAAGATGATAATGATGCAATCATTTTCTATTTTCTTGGAATATTTAAAGTTTTTTTGGTCATTAATTTATTTTCTTTTCAGTAACTACTTGGCCAGCTGCTTTGATATTCCATACAGAGTCACATAGGGTCATGTAGTTGACATTTTGGCCACCAGATAGCCCTGTGATTTTTTTTTTTTTTAATCATTTTAAGCTCTGCTGATCAGAGGTGGCAGAGTTTTTTTGATCCATCATGTCTATCTGTCCATAAAAAATGATAAACTATTTTGGTGAACACAAAACAGTTGACAGTTTTCATGCTAACTCCATGTAATTTTCAGGACTTCTAAAGGGTAGAAAAGTCGGGTTGCTTGTAAAGGAACTCCAATTTAATATGGTGAAAAAGAATTGGGCTAGTGATACCAAATGTACTACAAATGTGTAGTATATGTGAAAGTTTTAGATTGCATAATATGAATTACCTTGACCCCCTAAGTTCACAGAGGGAATGTTTTTCAGGAATTGAATTTTTGTGATGGTCATTACATCTTAACTGCACATGTATCATTACAAGATCATGATTGTCCATGGCGTGTGGTGTCATGGTGGTGCCACTTGTGGTATTAATTGGAACTATCAACACAGGTGTGAAAATACATTAAATGATGAGAATACATTAATTAGTCCCCCCACCACAGACTTCTGTCTGTCCTTTTGTCCGTCTTTGTGGCAAAGCTTCTGCGGGCCATGTTTTTTATACCATAACACATACACCTACCAAATGTGGTAGGTGGATACTTCATGGGGTAGGGGTGTGTCGCGCACCAAAATTGGGTCACTGTGACCTTGACCTTTGACCCCCATAAAGATTTAGTTTATCTGGGCTACATTTCGTATACCATAACACCTACAGCTCCCTAATTTAGTGTGTAGACACTCCATAGGATAGGGGTGTTGCACATCAAAATGGGTCACTTTGACCTTGACCTTGACCTAAAGATTTAGCTTGTCAGGGCTATATTTCCTCTTCCATAACACTTACAGCTACAAAATTGGATGTGTAGACACTTCATAGGATAGGAGTGTGTTGCACACCAAATTGGATCACTATGACTTTTGACCTTGACCTTTGACACCCTTAAAATTTTAGCTTGTCCAGGTCATATTTCGTATACCATCACACATGCAGCTACCAAATTTGTTGGGTGAATACTTTATGGGGTAAGGGTGTGTTGTGCACCAAAATTGGGTCACTTTGTCTTTAGATTTAGATCAGGGTGCGTTAGATATTATCCCAAGCTAGGTCTCACCCAGTCAGATACATCATCTTATCTCATAATCCTCTTCTTTTGTGTTTGTGATAGGTATTCGAGCCACCACCAGAGGGCAGCAGGTTATGTATAGTGTCAACAAATGTGGCGGAGACTTCCCTGACAATACCAAACATAAAGTATGTGGTAGACTCAGGAAAGGTGAGGTTTGTTTTGCTTCTGATCCTTACATTCAAGTAGCATCTGCTTGAGTGTTTTCAATGAAGTTTATCTTAAGGTAATGTCCAACCTGGCAAAGTAACTTCACTTCTGTGCCAAATATCACAGAAATATGCATTCCTGCATAATAAACTATATACTTAACTGACCACAAGGCTTTGCAGAATCTGTTTGCACTAAATATTGTTGTCTTATTATTTTATTTATTCGTAAGACGCAACAAAAATTCTTTTCTCAACAACGTGATAATCTTAGTCATATTTTAACAGCTGACTAGTGATAGTGATAAGATCATGTTGATGAAACCATATCGCAATCACGACTGAGAAATGGCTGTCATATTGGATTCTCATGATCATAGGGTGTTTACATTTTATAAGCACTGATAAGTACTAAATTTTTTTAAAAAAATTTTTTTTTTTTGCAAAATTTTTATAAACATGAAGACTGGAATGATAAAATTTATGTATAGCGGCTAGAATTCAGCCTCCTGTTCCGCCAAATTGCTGGTCTCCCTTTGTAATGTAGCCAGGGTTCTTCATGTTTGTTTTGGTGTGGGTTTGTGGTGCGTTGATCTGAAAGTTTGCATCATACAAGTTACACAGTGTGCCCAGGTATGTGTGTCTGCTAGCAGCAAGTCCAGGATTGTTGGCAGTCTACATAGTTTTTCAAGCACCTTGCTGGCCTTTGTAGCAATTGTTCACTTCACTTTTGTGCTGAGGTTTCCTGAAAAGGATTATAGTATGCTAGCATTGGTTGTCCATTTTGCGAGATTTATACTGTAAAACTGATAATGATTTGATTAATGAGTTTTCCTATCCATTGGGTGCCTGTAAAATAGAATCACAAAGGATTGGAAACATGAGAAAATGGTTGGTGATCATGGTTACTTTTGAAATTTTAGCTGAGTAAATATGGAAAAAAAAAGTGTGATTGCATTGGCAGGTCAAGACAAAGTTTTACGACAAAGTCACAGGAATATCTGCCTTCCAAGTCAGGTGGACCTCCAAAGCTTCAGCCAATCAGAGAGCAGGAAGAGCCGGCAGGACGGGTCCAGGGCACTGCTATAGGTCAGCCTACTACACATCACCTTTATATCAAAAATGAAAAGAAAAAGATTTCATTGATTTGGGCTGAGAAGTATAGGTTCACACTTATGCTCAGATTGTCTTTTATTTATTTTTTTCTTTTCTATTCTTTTTTTTTTTTTTTTTTTTTGCCTCCTGGCACTGATCCACCAACAACAGCACCATCATTTTTCGGTCTTAAAAAATTTAATGTGATTTTAAAATTTGCACTTTTTGGGTTTTTTTTGTAGGACGATTTAAAAATATTTTACATCTGAAACAACAGTACAATATTCAATATAAATCCCTCTTGTACATTAAAAGATTCACAAAAAGACAGGCCAGAAATCTACAACATACATGTAGGCAAATTTCACTGGTACGAAAACATAACACTTCACGGACAGATGAGTGGCACTAACACAAGTATAACCCTTTCCCCCTCAAACTGGCCAAAACTGGCTGATGGTCAAATGTCATCTGCTTCAGTTTTTTCAACTAATTTCAACGGTAATGAAAAAGAATTTTGAATGAGAATTGGAGATGAGCCCTATGAAGATCACATGTCCCAGGTCAACAACTTTCCTTGGCATGAGTTGGGCACTTAGTGCCCAACTCATGCCAAGGAAAGTTGTTGACTCAGGTGTCAATTCAAGCGGGAAAGGGTTAAGAAGTAAGCTACACAAGACACCACATGTAGAATACAGATGGATGCAGTATGCCTTCACTCAACAGCATTTGGGAAGTTTCATATCTCTTGCAGGTTATATTCCTCAGCAGTATTCAATGATGAATTTGAGACATTCTCCCCAGCAGAAATCACCCGGAGACCTGTTGATGATCTTGTCTTGCAGATGAAGGTGAGCGCCAAATTGTATGGACATGGGTATGGACTCTCTGTGAACATGATAAAGTAGACTTCTTGTAACTGTCAGGCAGTTTTATGATTCGGAGCTCAGCACTGACATATTGGATATCAGGTTGATACCTTCCTTGAATATGCACTGTAATATTTAATTTGCACCTGCATATCGTGATAAATAATTAAACAAGTGTACGGCAAATGACCACAGTCTTGCAGGAGTAAAGTTGAGTGATCTAGAAAATTATATGGACAACACCCTGGGGGGAATCCAGTCTTCAAATGGTTCAACTCATATTAATTGCAGTGCTTTATGATTTTTTTATTCAGAACCACCTCAAGCCACTTGCTTTTGTGGATGTTTCAGGGACTGCTTTTGGACCCATATACAAACTGTCATAGCACTGTAGGCTATGATACCCAGTCATTCCTATCACAGGAATAACACACATCATTTGATAACCCCAAGCTTGTGGACTTGATTGGACAACAAATGACAAACACACATTTGGTGTCTCAGTACTCGTGTTGAATGGTTTTGATTCACACGCCGTAGGCTTTCTGATATCATACGAGGCTGACATAAGCCTTGGCCCATGATCCATCGCGGGCTTGAGAACGGTCATCCACCTGCAAGGACTCAAGTTTTACTTAACTCTTTCAATGCCAACTGCAACTAAAGTTAAACTTATTAAAACAAACTTCTCTCAATTATAACAAGGATGCTAGATTCGTATTTCTTGTGAAAAGACATTTCATTCAAGTTCCAGCATGCCTCTAGTTTCTGAGAATATAATGGTCTGGGTCAACAGCTTTCCTCGGCCTAGTTTGGATGCCTTAAGCCCAAAGTGCATTGAGGAAAGCTGTTGACTCAGTCCAAAACTTGGCACTGAAAGAGTTAACCATTTGCCACTTAAACTAGCCAAAACTGGCTTATAGTCAAATGTCTGCTTCAGTGTTTTCAACCAATTTCAGCAGTAATGAAAAACAGTTTGACAGAGAATTGTCGGTGAGACCTATGAAGGTCACATGATGCAAGTCAACAGCTTTCCTTGGCATGAGTTGTCCACTTAGTGCCCAACCTGTGCCAAGGAAAGCTGTTGACTCAGTCTTAATTCAAGCCTGGCAGAAAGGGTTAAATTGCACATGGAACTTTTCGCAACAACACTGTTGTGACCAGGGCCGCAAGTAATATACAGGCTTTGCCGGGCCCAAGAAATAACCATTGGGTACAGCAAATGATAGGCAAGCATGTCCACTGTGTAGACATCTCATGCCTCAGAAGAAGAAAAGGTGGAACCAGGTTAACCCTAGTGCTGCGGGGCCCATGTTTATATGGTCAAAAAACAAAGGTTTAAGAAAACAATTCAGCAGTACTAGGGTGAAGAGTCTGCGTCACAATATTTGCACTGTTTTTAACCATTTACGTCATTGCATGTCATTAGATGGAGGGCTCCATTTGCCTAGTTAAATTGTGAAATAAGAAATCAGATTGATAATGTCCTTGATAATACAAGGAAACAGTCTGCGCTAGTTGAATTGTAAAATAAGAAATCAGATTGATAATGTCCTTGATAATACAAGGAAACAGTCCACACTAGTTGAATTGTAAAATAAGAAATCAGATTGATGATGTCCTTGATAATACAAGGAATCAGTCCACACTAGTTGAATTGTAAAATAAGAAATCAGATTGATAATGTCCTTTATAATACAAGGAAACAGTCTACGCTAGTTGAATTGTAAAATAAGAAATCAGATTGATAATGTCCTTGATAATACAAGGAAACAGTCCACACTAGTTGAATTGTAAAATAAGAAATCAGATTGATAATGTCCTTGATAATACAAGGAAAGTCCACACTAGTTGAATTGTAAAATAAGAAATCAGATTGATAATGTCCTTGATAATACAAGGAAACAGTCTACGCTAGTTGAATTATAAAATAAGAAATCAGATTGATAATGTCCTTGATAATACAAGGAAACAGTCCACACTAGTTGAATTGTAAAATAAGAAATCAGATTGATAATGTCCTTGATAATACAAGGGAACAGTCTACGCTAGTTGAATTGTAAAATAAGAAATCAGATTGATAATGTGCTTGATAATACAAGGAAACAGTCCACACTAGTTGAATTGTAAAATAAGAAATCAGATTGATAATGTCCTTGATAATACAAGGAAACAGTCTACACTAGTTGAATTGTAAAATAAGAAATCAGATTGATAATGTGCTTGATAATACAAGGAAACAGTCCACACTAGTTGAATTGTAAAATAAGAAATCAGATTGATAATGTCCTTGATAATACAAGGAAACAGTCTACACTAGTTGAATTGTAAAATAAGAAATCAGTTCTTTCAACTTTGAAATGTTCTTCATTGCAGGACATGAACATAGAGAAAGTTGTCAACTTCCCATACCCAACCCCGCCTTCAGAGGCTGCACTAAGGGTAAGCTGAAAGTTTGATTGTGCATCAAGACAAGAGAGAATATGATTAGTCTTCCAATTTTACTGTATGTACATGTATAGGTTGTATCACTTTTTACCCTTCGGCCTTATGAGGCCGATGGGTATTGTCATACCCTGTGCCGTCCGTCTGTCCATCCGTCCATCCCATGGTTTTACCACCATAACTTCAGAAATTTTTGAGACAGGACTTTCAAATTGCACATGATATTACACTCCTATATGGCCTACATTTTATGTTCAAGCATAGTTGATCTTGACGTAATTCTCAAGGTCAAACATTGGTCACATGTGCTAAGCAATGTTACCACTCTAACTATTGAAAGCATGCATGTACCAATCCAAATCTTACATATAAGAAGAGTGATCTAGAAGCCTATTGAAAATCGAGGTCATAGCTGTATATTTGACTTACTTTTTCAGGTCAAAGGTCAAGTGCACAATGGTGGTATTGGTATAAGTAAGGATGTTCTTAAGTCAGTTGCATGAAGTTTTATACACACATGTATCACAACCAAAGAATGTGTCATGAATCAAAAGTAGGTCACTAGGTCAAGTATCTGGGTCAAAGTGACCTATTCATTAAAATTTTGTTTACCACTATAACATAAGAAATTTTTGAGACAGGACTTTCAAATGGCACATGATAGTACACTCCTATATGGCCTACTTTTTGTGCGAGCATAGTTGACCTTCACCTAATTCTCAAGGTCACACAGTGGTCACATGTGCTAAGCAACGTTACCGCTCTAACTATTAAAAGCCTGCATCTAGCAATCTAAATCTTACACACAAGAAGCTTCATACAGTGATCTAGAAGCCTATTAAAATCGAGGTTATAGCTTTATATTTGACCTACTTTTTGAGGTCGAAGGTCAAGTGCACAATGGTGGTATTGGTATTAGTAAGGAAGTTTTTAAGTGCACAATGGTGGTATTAGTATAAGTAAGGAAGTTTTTAAGTCATTACAGCAAAAGAGATTCAAGGCGGCAGAAGGGTACTGCGTTCTTTGAACGGTATTTATCAAGTTGTGAAACACCCTTTGACACAAATTCAGAGGTTCACAATTCTTGGGTACATATGTGTATATGGATGTATTATTACTGGGAATCTACTCTTCAGGCCTGGGTTTAATTGATTTTGACACCCATTTTTATTATTATTATTTTTTTTTTTTTGGTGATGGGAACATTAAAGGTGTAGAAAATTATCAAACAATGGGAAAAGTTTGGTATGCTCAAGGATTGAAATTCAGCATATAGAGACTTTCAAGCAACCTATAATGCTGTCATAAAATTGCCAAAGAAAAATTGGTCTTTGTCATACCATAACTGAAATCTGAGGAATTTGATTTTAAATGAGTATCAACATGAACCAGAAAGATACACCATGATGTTTATTTGCTGATGTGTACAGCCAAAAGCAAATAATATGTGTGTTTGACTGGAAACAGTGGAAGCTGATGGCTGCGCTGTATATCGAGGATGATACAGGAGTCTTGTCATAATTTGCCGTCTTATTTTTTGCTTACAGGCGGCTGAGAAGTTACTCGTGTCTCTTGGGGCACTCGAACCTCCACCAAAACCAGTGCGGTTTAAAGATATGAAAAAAATAAATGGTGAATATTGTTGGTACCTAGTATTTTCTGTCAACAATGAGCATCACAATCATTTAAATATCATTGATGCGTCAGCTGCTGGTCGCCATGTCTACTGCTAACAAGTAAAGTAGCATGTGTGGTGAACAGAAACATTTGGTGCAATACTGTATTGTTATGGTCAAGAAATAAAACAAGACCCAGGGGCACTGAGAGTTCAAGTCAGTGACACTATGGTTTTGGAAGATTTTGATGTGGGAAACAACTGACACTTTGAAATATATGAAGAAAAAAATTGATGTTATAAGGCTGTAGATGAAAATAGACAAAGAAGATAAAGATTGAATTAGATTTGTGGACAGTTGATTCATGTCATTGTGAAGATTTTTGAGCATACACACTGTAAGAGCCTGGAACTGACTTTCCGTTACTTTGTCATAGGTCTCTTGGACTACATGTGCCACACATGTACTGGGCTCTTCCTTGACATTATTTCTAAGAAATGATGTGTAAGAAAAATATTGCCAGATGACAAACAAAAGAGTGTCTCGAGATTAAAATGTCCCATTTGAAAAAAAAACCCTGATCGGTAATATGATATCTATTCCTGAAATGTGCACAAGTCATTTAACATTTTCAGTCCTTCAACATATTTTCAACATACAGAAAAATGAACATTTAGATTAAAAAATAAATAGAAAAATATAATAGGGACCTGTAACCAACAACCGTCACATTTTAACTACATATAAATAGAAAACACATGAAAAAGAAAACCTTGAAATTGTCTCACAATGCATTTAGTATGTTTTCTTAAAGAAGCTGGTTTATCTTAAATGTTAATAAAGTAAACAACTGATCATGTACTATTATGCAAAGGTTTTGCCAAGACCGGGGACTAGAAAATGGAGATATGCTACAGAATCAAACCATTAAGTTAGGGTGACAGCATCACAGCTGAAATGTCAACATGGGTATGGCAGTCCTCATTAGTCTTTCTTAAGACCCTTTCTTAGTTATTTCGTTATAAAACAAAATAGCTAATGAATATTATAAAAATAAATGAAGAGGCGGTCATAGCGTCAAGCTAGAACAAGCCAGGCTGTGAAGCGGTCCTGGAGAGGAGTGAAGTTGTGGCAATATGCAAATGAGTGACAAATTTAAATTGCCCACTGGGCCCATAATAAGAAGCTCGTCTAGTGGCATTGGAATTGGAATAGCTTCGGCTAAGTAGATCATAGAAGATGCAAGTAAACTTCATGTGTTAGAGTATATTGACAATAAATATGAAAAGAACATAATTATCTATTTTAGACTACTGTATTCTACAGGCAGCATGGTGCAATTTATCTATTACATGTATGTAGTCCCAGCAGGTAAGCTTGCAAATTCACTGTGACGTCGTTGCTAACATTTGGCTGTATAATGCAACATCAATTTCGACTATTTCACTGTTGGATGTCGCCCAGATTTCTGTACTACAGCTGCCACAGCGCAATTCTTGGTCCTCCGACACTGTTGCTCGGCCCTAGATCTGCTGCAACACTTGTTATCAAAGTGTACCTGCTTGTTTCGGGTGGCTGTTGCCCGGCCGGTGTGTTTTTTTGACTGGCACTGCAGTGCTGCCAAACAGATGTGACCAGAACCCTGCGAAAATTAAAAGACCCTTTCTTCGCTCCTCTCCAGGACCGCTTCACGGCCTGGCTTGTTCTAGCTTGATGCTATGACCGCCCCCTCATTTATTTTTAGCTATTTTGTTGTATAACAAATTAACTAAGCAAGGGTCTGAAGAAAGACTACAGTCCTCATGACAATCGAAGATTTTATGGTTCTGTGTACATCTTCAGAAGAACCCTGCGGCAAGATCACATCCGTAGGAAAAGCCATGGCCTGTTTCCCCGTGTCTCCCCGCTATGGAAAGATGTTATGTCTTGGACACCAACACAACTTGCTTCCCTATGTGATAGCTATTGTGTCCGCTCTGTCTGTGCAAGAACTTTTTGCTGAAGTCGACAAACCTGCCACGACGGAGGAAGAGGTGAGACTAGAAATTGGAGGCTGGTGCAGTAAGAATGGGCGTTGGATGTGGCTTAAGAGTTCAAATAACTTTGTAATATTGGTGTTTCCACCTTAAATTAATTTCTTGCAATTGTCTGTAAAAACACAAGTGGTAAATACACTTTTAATTATGTTTAGTACATGTGATTTCATTATTTTTATTATTTATAAAGTGATAAGTAGTGCATGGGCAGACAAAGTCATCAAAAGTGCATATCAACTTCTTTTATTTTTATTTTATGCATGCAGGTTGCTAAGTAGGATGGGTAATTGATGAAAAACATTTTAATTGAAGACTGAACATATGGAAGATACACTGTTTTCATGGAAATATATTTACATTCAGTCTAACTTTTAACGTTGCAAGTATAGAAGAGAGCCTGGTGTGTTATGAGACCATAACACATGAGCCTTGTGTGTTATTGGACCATAACACGTGTCCCACCAACATTCCAATAAGCCATGCCCACCCAGGTTTCCAGAACTTAACACTTGAACATGCTGGGCAAGTCAGTTTCTGGTCATTTCTCTTAATTCTGTGTATTAAATTTCTAAATTTCGTGTAAGCGAGCAGTAAAAATTCAAAGGGGAAATGTAAATATAAGCAATGAGGGTCACTTTTGTGTGTTACGGCTTAATTACGCGGATGATTGAAGCTGGCATCGGGCGAGGTGCACTGGCGTGTGCCACGCCCAAGATGCCAGCTTCAATCGCACGTCATTATGCCAGACCACACACAAAATCAACCCTCATTTCTTAAATAATCTTGATGGCATGTACTATAGTGTTCCTGTTTAGTTCACATGCTGGTTGGTAGGAAAAATTCAGAATGTGAGACTTAAAAGTTCAGACCTATGTTTGTAATAGTAATAATAGCTTTTTTTTTTAGTATGAAAATTGGGAGGGTGGTTAAAGGGGCATGGTTCCTAAAAAGGAATAATATGGTACTGTGCACATAGGGTGCTGGTGATCCGTAATAAAGCTAAAAAGGTATTGTGTAGATTTTTTTTTGATCATAAACTATATGCTTTCATATTTACACTTTGCAGATGGAAGAACACAAACAGAGGAAGCAGCACATGACACAAATGCGCCGCTCGTGGGCAGGCAGTGTAAGATTTTATGTGCTTTTCTTGTCAATGTGATATGTAATTCGTGTCTCGAGTCAATGATACTCCTCACTTACATATAGGGAATTTCTTCAAACTTTAGTTTGGTGCGCAGAGGAGCAGGATTACAGCTGTTGAGTCTCAGTATTCTTCATGCACAAGTTGTTCAGCATAGTGACCTGAGTGTTATCTGGGGTACACAGAATCTACAATCACACAAATTCAAATTTAGCCAGTCAAATGTTGTGGTTTTGTTTACCAAGATAGTTGAGGATTTTGAATCTTCTTACTGAAACAATGTACGGATGTAATTACAGAAGGAAAAAGGACCGTGAAGTGCTCGCAGATGTAACTGTGTTCCTGTAGAGCTATCCTCTGTGTGCCAGGACCAGTCTTATTGTAATAGGATGATCAGGATTGTATCTTAATATTCTTATTTATTGTTTCTGATAAACAGGGTCACTCCTTACTCCTGGGAGACCTGATGGTGCTGCTGAAGGCAGTCGGGGCATGCGAGTACGCGGGTGCCACACAGGCGTTCTGTGATCAGCATGGCATCAGATACAAAGCCGTCTTGGAGATCAGAAAGCTGAGATCACAACTCACAAACTCAGGTAGTCCTTTCAATGCATTTCAAAAGGTGGGGAATGAACAAGTCGTATATTTAGGTGTTTTCTTGACGATGACGACTGTCACTCCGATTAAGCTGAAATTTGGTGGATATGTTCCTTGTGAAAGGGTCAAACAGAGTTGTTCACTAGGTGGCACTGCTGTGGATTCCTAGTTTTTAACAATTTTTTTCAATTCAGGTACTTATCGGTCAATGCAGCTTTCCTATTGATTACTATGTAAGTCAATGGACATTCTAATGCTAATTCACATTTCCAACTTCTCCAAAACTGTCATCCAGATTGACTTCAAACTTGGTGCCAAGGTACCTTGGGTGGGTTTCCACCAGGTTTGTTCAAATGGTCATGCTCCAGTGATTTTTGGATTTTTAATGAATCTTTTTGTTCTTTCTTTTGGCAAATCTTACAAAATCCTCTCCACAACTGCTCACCCAATTGCTTTGATATTACATAAGAACACTCCTAGAGACTCCTAGTTTTTAATTTGTTTACCAGGTGGTGCTGCATTCAATTTTTTAATGAATTTTTGTGTGTTTTCGTTACTTACACTTCTCCAGAACCGTCTCTCAGAATAAGTTGAAACTTTGCGGATATGTTCCTTGTGAAAGGGTCAAGCAAAGATGTTCACTAGGTAGCACTGCTGTGGATACCTGATTCTTAACGATTTTTTTCAATTCAGGTACTAATTGGTAAAGGCACCTTTTCTATTGCTTACTATGTTAGTCAGTGAGCACTCTAATGCATTCTAATGGTAATTCACATTTTGGACTTCTCTGAAGAAACTGTCAGTCAGATTTACTTCAAACTTAGTGGCAATGTACCTTGGGTGGGTCCCTACCAAGTTTGTTCAAATGGTCATGCTCCAGTGAATTTTAGATTTTTCATGATTTTTTTCAAAAATCTTTTAAAAAGTTTTAATAGGAAAGTTGCACATGGGAATTTCGTGTAATGATTATAACTTGGATAATTTTGGCCAGCTTTGTGCCAAACTTGTTAGGGTTGTACCTTTTATAAGTGGCTACCTATTGTGTGAAAATGGTCATGCTCCAGTGATGTTGGACCTTGACCTCATTCTCAAGGTCACAGGACAACTGACAGGAAATTTGCTGTTTACTTGATAACTTGAGATCTGTTTTGAGCTAGGACCTTGATGTTGCACATGTTAATGTTTCTCTATGGAGGTCATGCTTAGACAGTATATTAGTGACCTTGACCTCGTTTCTGGGGTCACAGTGCAACAGACATGAATTTTACTCTTCACTATAACTTGAGAACTACTTGAACTGGGACCTTGATTACCTTCTATAAAGTTCAGACTTACTCAGTACATGGGTGACCTTGATCCTACCCCAAGTTCAAAGAGCTGGAAGTGTGATGAATGTCTACATCAGTTGATCATGGACTGTTCACACAGCCCTCTTATTTTGAATAAAAATTAAACACATGTAAGAATTTTATTATTATTTTGTTTGCCAGGACATGTTCAAGAGATGATGTTTGAAAAAGCTGTATCAATTTGAAAGATGCGAAGGGGTCTTCCGCAAGTGACAAGATGTATTAGAACACGTGCATGGCAGTGGCAGTGCCCATGCTTAGCTTTCCCAAGATTCCTGCAGGGATATCGCCACCAACAAAACTGGACAGACCAGTTGTATACCGAGTCTAATACACTTCTAACATGTGGGACAGCCACTTCCATCTAGCTGTGTTACTTTGTTTAGTGCTTAAATTTGGGGGGTGTTGTTTTGGTTGCAGTGAACTCGGTCATTCCGGATGCCAACTTGATTCTTGACCCAAAGATGGCGCCACCAAATGATCTGCAGGCCAAGATGCTCAGACAGATCATTCTGGCAGGGATGGCTGACCATGTGTCCAGGTATGCTGAATCCACACCCACCCATCTCATACCCCTCTGAAGTCATTCTAAATGATAGACTAATATGCATTCTGTATGTAATTTTTGCAAACACAATAAATTGTCTTCTACAAATTTATGTGAAATCTTTGAAAACTAGTTACTTTTGTAGCAAAATGAATGTTTTATTTTAGACAGATATCTTATTTTCTTTTAGTACATTTATGCCAAGGATTTCTAAGAGGTCATTATTATGATCATAGTCAACAGTAACATTGTACATATGCCATGCACAGCAGTGTTACACAAGATTTGGCCACCGAAGCAAGCTGCGTACATGCCATGATGATTTTATCTCATTAAAGGCCTTCTATGCTTTTACTGATGCCTCGTTTGTTTTTAAAGTATTGTGAGGCACCAGTGCTTTTCTTTTTAATACAAAAATTTGCTGCTGGCAAAGTGGCACTTGTTTGCCTTGTAAACATTCCTTGCCTGTTTCAAAATGAAGACAAGGCTACTGTGGTACAAATTTTAATCTCCACCTACCACAGTTTACGAATTTAATACACCACGGCACAACAACTTCTATCCAATCAGTGCACTTTATTTGCCTTTGATACAAGATAAATGTTGAAAAATATAAACTCAAGTTGTTAGCAAAGACAGCCCAAGTCCAGTGACAGCATTTATCCTCTTCTGGAAACTAATGTTGTATGGGTTAACAAATCAGGAACAAACATGAAATTTGACTGAAATGTCAAATTGAGCCTTTTATCTAAACGTTTGTCCATGCAGTTGTCATCTAGACCTGAAATGTTTATGGAAAGTTGGCATACTTGATGGTGGCAGGAATATAAAGTTATGAGCAATTTAAGCAGTTTTTCCATTCTCAAATTTCAAATTCCAGTTTGAACTTGTCAATCTCTGTGTTTAAGTAGTTTATTTCAGATGCCAAATAATTGTTATTATTTGTCTGAGACACTGCAAGTTAGATTTGTAAAAAATAATGTTTGTAAATTTCTGTATTCAAGCAACATAGCTTATTAGAAAGTCCCAGATGCTTACCATTCTATGAGTAATACAGTGCATTCAGAGTCAATGACGTCAGAGTTGAACTGCATCTCTGATCCCCCCCGGAAATGAAAGAAAGTCTCTTATTTTCAGACGAATGCCACAGTCTGCTACAACTTCTACAGAGGAAGGGAAAAAGAACAAAAATGCTTACCAGGTACAGTTTTCTATAATAAGGTCTGACTTTTTAATATCACCAGTGATTTCTTAAGTGTAAAATGTAAATTGATAAATCTGCTGTATTTTGACATTCACTTCTATAGTTTGATAATTCCCTTCTGACAATGTAAAAATGACAACAAAAAGAAAAGAAAAAAGAAAAAAAGAGGATTAAATGAAAACATGGTATTTTTGAGAGTATAATATTATGTACATGTACAATCAGGTACATGTAACTCATCCTAACATTGTTAATTTCAAATGTCTGAAAGGCAAAACTAAAATATTGTGGACAATGTAGGGGTTTGGTTGTATAGTCCAATGTGACAATACTTTATGAGTTTTATAGTGGTCCACTTAAAATCATTGTCAATTTACCAGGCCTGATCCACATAAGGGAGTTTAAGAAATTATAATATTAAATTTTAAGTCTGCCTTACTCAGAACACAAGTCATTTGTACAATCATGTATTTTCTTGTTGACAACTGTAGCATTGAAAATTATGCTAATTAAGTGAGTCATAAAAGGATGACATTTAGAAAATGTTTAAAAAGATATCAAATGAAGATATTTAGCTTAATTGGAATCTGATATGCCGTCCCTTTTCCTGACTGCCTTTTGAGTATAGTGGCAGCCACATATATCATTTATGTATCAAACAAATGGTTCTGTCAGGTTGTGCTGCAGGTACAACCTATGGACACAAAGTCAGTCTTGTAGCATTGTCATTTATTCAAGTTTTGAACAGTGTTGAAGGCCCACAGACAGATTTGCTTTGCAGCAATCGTCTTTTTTTGTTTTTTGAAGGTATATTGCAAAATGGTGGAGCATAACTAAGTCCCATCATCTCTTTGTTTACGCAGCAGTTATAACCAATAGGCTTTATCTGTTGATATCCATGCATTCTTGAGACTCCTTTGGTTACATATTGTGTATATTATCATGATTATGTGTGTAAAGAATGTTGCAAAGATATTTGGCTTTGAAGTGCAGTCATTTTTCTATGCTACTGCAACCGTAAGTTAATTTATATAAGTTACACAATGTCATTTTTCAGTGTACAGATATTGAGGACCCGGTCTTCATCCACCCTAGCTCAGTGCTGTTCAAACAAAAAGTCGAGTATATTGTCTATCAGCAGATGGTCGAGACATCAAAGCTTTATATGAAGGGTAAATATGGAGGTGTTCTTTGAAGAAAAATACATGTACACATAAGTTGAGGGGAAGAACTGATTTGTCCCTGGTAAATGCTGGGACAGGGTGAGATGCGAAACTTATTTGGTCAGTGGGGCTTTTCAGTGATCGAGTGTGTGTGTGTGTGTGTGTGTGTGTGTGTGTGTGTGTGTGTGTGTGTGTGTGTGTGTGTGTGTGTGTGTGTGTGTGTGTGTGTGTGTGTGTGTGTGTGTGTGTGTGTGTGTGTGTGTGTGTGTGTGTGTGTGTGTGTGTGTGTGTGTGTGTGTGTGTGTGTGTGTGTGTGTGTGTGTGTGTGTGTGTGTGTGTGTGTGTGTGTGTGTGTGTGTGTGTGTGTGTGTGTGTGTGTGTGTGTGTGTGTGACTTCACAGACTTGGGTTGCAGTGTGCTCAGAATGTGCCAAGGAAAGCTGTTGATAGTTAGCTGGCGGGTGAGTCAGAAAGATGCACAGATGTTCACATTGAATTTTTGGCACCAAAACAAGCGATAGTTTTCATACTGTTCAAAGATCCTTTCATATTTATGAAGGCAGAGCCTCCAAGCTAGCCTATGTTAACCCTGAAAGCACTAATTTAAGACTGAGTCAACAGCTTTTTTCAGGGCACTTCGCGCAATGCGCGCAAAGTGCCCCGAAGAAAGCTGTTGACTAAGACTACTTTTTGCTTTAGACCAGACTTCCTGGTATTTGTATGAAAGGTATCTTTATGAGGAATTTGAATCTTAACCATTATATGTTTAACGGGAATGAGAAAACGACTATAGCCGTGATTAGCACTTTAAGGGTTAAAAGTGGGAGATCTGCCTCCTGCAGCTACTGAAAAATGGGGGGCACAAAGCATAGCTAGGGGAGTCTGGGACTTGTTCCCCCATGAAAAATTTGAAACTTACACCTTTATTTCCTGCATTTTGAACCATTTTACACACTATCAGACTGATACATTTTCAGTCGATGAAAATCATCTTTCAACTGCTGTAACAGCTAACAAAAGTAAACCATACATACATGTATTTATGGTCATCACCTTTATTATATGAGCAGATTGTCTGCCAGGATACAAATTACAATGAGTGTTGTTAAATCCATAAGTAGAAAGGCATGGCAAAAACATTGCTACACATAATAAAAATCAGAAAATGAGGATATCTCGTATACCTCCCAAATAAGCGTACATAGCACAACACAGCAAAACAGTACAACTTTATAGCTACCGTTGGAATACTGCTACTTCAAAAAAAAAAAAAAATTTACAAAAAATGGGAATGTGGGAGTCTTTGCAAAAAAAATAAGAAAAGGCGGGAGACTTGGGGGCTCTGTGAAGGGTGATTTTGGCTTTTCTGTTCCTAGTTACAAGAGTAAATGACTTGTGATTTGTTCCTGAAAAATTACCTAGATATTTACAGTGGGCAGAACACGGACTCGTAGATAATGATTGCTGGACAGCGATAGTGTTTGCTCACAAGTTATTTCATGATGATGTTGTGTATGATTATTTAAGAATTCAAATTGTTAACTCCCACTGTGCATGTTTTATTTTGACCAGTGTGTTAGCAACTGTTATGGTCAGGTCAGCATGGGAAACATCACAAAGTGCCCCGAAGAAAGCTGTTGACTAAGACTACTTTTTGCTTTAGACCAGACTTCCTGGTATTTGTATGAAAGGTATCTTTATGAGGAATTTGAATCTTAACCATTATATGTTTAACGGGAATGAGAAAACGACTATAGCCGTGATTAGCACTTTAAGGGTTAAAAGTGGGAGATCTGCCTCCTGCAGCTACTGAAAAATGGGGGGCACAAAGCATAGCTAGGGGAGTCTGGGACTTGTTCCCCCATGAAAAATTTGAAACTTACACCTTTATTTCCTGCATTTTGAACCATTTTACACACTATCAGACTGATACATTTTCAGTCGATGAAAATCATCTTTCAACTGCTGTAACAGCTAACAAAAGTAAACCATACATACATGTATTTATGGTCATCACCTTTATTATATGAGCAGATTGTCTGCCAGGATACAAATTACAATGAGTGTTGTTAAATCCATAAGTAGAAAGGCATGGCAAAAACATTGCTACACATAATAAAAATCAGAAAATGAGGATATCTCGTATACCTCCCAAATAAGCGTACATAGCACAACACAGCAAAACAGTACAACTTTATAGCTACCGTTGGAATACTGCTACTTCAAAAAAAAAAAAAAATTTACAAAAAATGGGAATGTGGGAGTCTTTGCAAAAAAAATAAGAAAAGGCGGGAGACTTGGGGGCTCTGTGAAGGGTGATTTTGGCTTTTCTGTTCCTAGTTACAAGAGTAAATGACTTGTGATTTGTTCCTGAAAAATTACCTAGATATTTACAGTGGGCAGAACACGGACTCGTAGATAATGATTGCTGGACAGCGATAGTGTTTGCTCACAAGTTATTTCATGATGATGTTGTGTATGATTATTTAAGAATTCAAATTGTTAACTCCCACTGTGCATGTTTTATTTTGACCAGTGTGTTAGCAACTGTTATGGTCAGGTCAGCATGGGAAACATCACTTATGACAAGGCCCACAGGGAATTTTTTGCGAAACAGAGAAGAATGGTTGGTTTCAGAATCAAATCCCTTAACATTCATCTCACAACGTATACCTGTAGAATCTCCAATTAAGACCACCTCTATAAAGAGACAATCTCGGTATTAAGACCACCAATTTGCAGACCTGTTTTTGTTTACATTATTATTATTATTAATTAATTAAATTATATCTCTCTTTAAGACCAGATTTTTCAGCCTCTTAGGTGGTCTTACTAGGGACATTCCACTGTACATGCATTATATCCCTGTTGGTTGCACCAGTCATGGGTCTCCTCTCCTGTTGGTCTAAAACACAACAAGTGTGCTCTGTCAGTTTTTAGCCTCTTTCACAATTTTGCTTCGTACATGTATTGTCAATAACAGATGCCTTGCCCACAATGTTCCCATTTTACGTAAACAGTGATAATGACGATGTTGCCCACGGTCATGTCAAAATCCTTGGATGACTGGCAGGCGCTAATTTGCTGAGTGGAGACCCAGCAGGACAGCAGTACATGTATTTATGTGCCAGGGAGAGATGGGTTCTCACAGAGCACCTTCAACAACAAGCTATGATTTGTCCACTTATTTGCCTCACAATATTTTCCAGAATGAAATAATGGGATAAAATTGGGTGCAACTACATGTACTTCTGGGAATGGTTACACCATATTTAAAAATCTCCCGAAAATATGAAGCTACGCCCCCTGAAACTTGGACCCATATTCTGGCCCCCAAACACTCTTGCTATCTATATATGACCAAATCCATAATGCCACGCCCTGAATATAACTGACTACGCGTGTTTTTCATATTTCAAGGTTTCAAATCTACCCAAAATCGATCATTTTTTACATGCACACGTCACGTCTGACGACGACCCACATTCTTCACATACGGAAGTGATTTGACGGTGAGGGGAGTAAATGAAAATTTCCCACAACCAAGTGACCACCCTACCAAATAGTGAAATGGCTAATCTATTAGACTATATTCGTGAAACTGGCTTTAAAGACTAATTTTTATCATTTTTTATCGCTTTTTGTAACATTTCTTTAACCAGCCGCCTGTCAATCATTGAACTTCCAGTTAGCAGGATAGCTTTGTAAACAGTGTGACAGCAGCACACACACTGAGGTGATTCACGAATTTTCAAAACTATAAATGCAATATGCACGGATACGTAAATATTATTGTATTAGTCACCCAGAAAAGGTGGAGAGCGTGATAAAAAGTGATAGAATATTAAATTTGAAGACCGAAAGATGTGCGTTTGCAGGCTGTCATGTGGCAGCCATCCTATTTTCAGCCAATCATAATGTGAACCAGTCATTTCTCCGGAACATTACCAAGCGGGACTCGATAGGGGTTTTGGAATTCGGACCTGGCAAGCAAGGATGTTTTTGTGATAACTGAATCGTATAAATGTGTTGTAAACCATAGAATGTCATCTTTTACAAGTCATTAACTTGAGGTATTAAGAATTTTGACCTTCCTATGCATGACTCGATGCTGACATTTAAAGCGCATATGTAAACAAAGCCCATCAGGAGCTCTCGTCTCGCATTGGAGCACCCAGATGGCTGGTAGATTTCCACACACACTCCAACAGGACACGGCGACTGAATATTACTGGCGACACAGCGCGTGCTCGGCCCTGGCTCTACAGTCAGCATGTCCCAATAAAAGGGGGACATGTGCACTGGGCATTTTCAAGCTTTCCTTTCCCCATGAAAGACTCGGCTTTTGGGAGTACAACCTCCCTTATAAGTCACCAAAGGCACTTGTTTGATGTTAAAAATTCCAGCATCCATTTATTTTTTTAGCATGCCATTTGGAAATAATGTACATAATTTCTGGAAAAAAACAACAAAATTTCTCGACACAAATGATTTTAGCTGAACTGACCCCTTTCAGGGGAAATAAGTAATAAGTTACAAGGTGTTTTACCTTCTATACATAAAAATTAGTAGTACGTAGGAGTAGTAGTGGTAGTATTTCTACTAATACTACTATAATTCTTATTATTAACTCGGCCCTTACCATGAAGGAATGTGAGCTGAGTTGACTGTCAAACCATTCCCAAAGTTACTTATGGTGAAACCTTTCGGACTCTAAATACATGGGACCATTATTTGAAGAAAACCAAGTGTACAGCCCTGTACAGTATTACTCATTGATGCAATGGTAGCTAAAGCACATATTTTTGGGTTGGTATGGTCGTCAACTACAGATTGGTGCAAACATCAACAGTTGTCCTTGCCTAATTGTTAAACAAACACAATGATAATGGCCAGGTTTTACGCTGTTTATGTCTCTTCTAAAACAAATGGCAAAACTGTAAAAAATGGTGTGGTTTGGTTCCTTACAATATTATCCAAAAAAGTTTGCCACATTTTTGGATATCTTCTTCTGTTTATGAAATGTGGGTCTGCAAAGTTGAAAAACCTACGTTGTCAAAGAAAAACACAAAGTCGAACTTTTTCAACTTTACAAAGCTATATTTCCTAAACTAAACAAGATATCCAAAAAAATGTGGCAAAGTTTTTGAGATGATTTTGTTAGGAATCAAATGAGACTATTTTTACAGTTTTATCATTGGTTTTACAGAAGAAATAGAGGAAAACGGCATAAAACCTGACCATTTCGTTATCACTTTATTTAACAATTAGGCAAGGACAATGATTGATCTTTGCACGTATCTATAGTTCATGATTATACTAACCCAAAAATATATACTCTAGCTGTCTTTGCATCAGTAAGTAGGACTTGATCAAGCTCTAAAGCTGGTTTTCTTCAAAAAACAGTCGCATATATTTAGAGTCCTTAAAACACATGAGCTTATACTATGTGTTATGTTGTGATGCTTTGTCCATCTGATAAAGAAAAGTAACCTTTTTTTCAATGCTGGTGTAGGTGTAATGGCCATAGAGCCACAGTGGTTACCGGTCTTTGCATCATCACACTGCACTTTCTCCAAGCCTCTAGATGAGCCACCGCCTCGATATGATGATAAAACAGGGAGGGTGGTTTGCCATCTATCATCTTCCTTTGGTGAGTAGTCTCCATTCATTTTACAATTCTAACTATTGCTTCTGATATGCCAGTACTAGTGTGACAACATGGGCCTTTATCCTTCCCAGCTCAAGTTGTCCCGAAACATGTTGTGAAGCACCCAGCTGTTTGAAGAGCACATTCACTCAAGGTGGACTTGTACATACCAGTTCATCAGGCTGCTGTCCTTGATAGACTTCTTGTCTTGAAGGTCCAGTGTGGTCCATATTATTTGGCCTCTTTAGTCTCAATTAAGTTCCACATGCACAACTGTGGTGAAACAATAAGCCAGTTGCTCCAGCTTCTGTGGTATACCATATTCATTCCAGTAGTAACATGCTGTGCTAATGCAAAGATTTCCTGGAGCAGACATGGTTTTCACAGAGTTTTGTCATAATGATATGTCTTAATTTACAATACCACAAGCAATGACACTTATTATAGAATCCATATGGCATAAAATAACAATGAACCATCTTCTTTCATCAGAAGCAGATATTTTTTTAAAAAATGAATTTTTAATAAAAAGCTCAAGATCAAACAGTAGGGGGTGTGCTTCTATTAGGGTGTGTGCTATAATTGGAAAGAATACAGCGTATATTTATTCAGATTTTTGCTGAATAATGTTGGTTATATAAAGCTGGTCCAAGTTGGTAGCAAAGCTGCATCCCCTCTAAGTGAGTGTATCTGGTGACTGACTAATGATGGTGGTACCCATGTATTTTTGTACAGAATACTTGTTCATGTATGGCATCGTACACAGGAAAACCAGTTCCTGCATACCTCATTGTGAGCCAAAAATATTACACACAATTCCCCCTGACGTCAGTGTTCTGTGTACCATTAGTATGGTTTCTTGATGAGCTCCCCCTGCGGTCCAAGTAACTATAGTCTGACCTGATAGGTCACATTCCTGAGTGATCAGGTTCACTCATCAAATTTGGACAGTTTGTGATTTGGAAGAGTTGCGTGATGATTTTGACATGCTACAGGCCTCCTGGAATAAACAGTTATTTCACCTAACACTACGTGGCTTTGTAGAAAATGTATCTTTTTAGTGTATTTTCAATGGGCCCAAATGCTGCTCGTCTAAAGTTGTTTACTTCATGCAGTAAATGTCATCAGCGTGACAGTATCTTCAGGCTGCATACAGCAGCATATGCATCCAGATGTGACTGATTGTTGCTGGTCAGCTACCATTATAGTATCTTTAACATCAATGGAAAGGCCAGACTCACTCATGATGTTAACCCTAGTGCTGTGGGGCCCGTGTTTATACGGTCCAAAATGTATGTTGGAAAAACAATTCAGCAGGACTAGGGTTAACATGTGCATGTCCCATCAGGCCTTTACATCTAAAAATCGTTGACAAGCTGAAAAAAGCTCGCGTGAAATCATTGTGGGTGAGCTGTAGGTGAGCCATTGCTATAGTCAGAGTACTTAAATGCAAGTTTGAGGTGTGCTTTTATTAGCTCACCTCAATTATTTTAGACAAGCTTTTAAGGCGAGTGAAAAATCACACTCCTCAAATGTGAAGGCCTTCCCATGAATATTAACCTCTTGATAATGCCAAGTGAGAACTGTGCAATGGGTACATATATGTGAAATGTTGTCATCGTTGATATTTTTACCCAGCTTTTTCATGAATGGAGAACTTTTTGTGAAAAAACTGTAGATAAGACCTATTAGGACATCAGCATGATGCCCAAGGTCAGCAGCTTTCTTACTCACAGTTTGTCACTGAATGCTTATCCTGTGCCAAAGGAAAGCTGTTGACCCAATTTTACTTGATCCATGAAAGGGTTAGGTAAGGGATGGTTCAACATTATCATCGTTATTTAATTAGTACTTAGGGTACTAAATTTCATGACCCCTCCCTCCCCCAAATTAGTACTTTAAAAATGATGATTTCCCCCAAAAATCATAGCAAAATTGCACAGAACAGACCAAAAATATGACCATCATTTTCTATATTCTGTGAAAGTGTACAGACCCATTTAACCCCCCCCCCCCCCCCCCCCCCCCCCCCCCCCCCCCGTTGTGTACTGTAAGTACTAATTCAAAAATGATGAAAATGTTGAACCATCCCTAAGCAGATCATCCACTGCCTGGGGTGCTGTCTAGCTCAGCTCACGTCTCTAATGAGTCGGATCATTTTTGATAAAGGAACTGTGACTGGGTTTTTTTTTATGGCAGTTCACTGAAAAACCAGACTACTACAGTGTCACAGTTTTTTAAACTTTTTTTTCCATGTAGAAGTTATTTGGTTCAGTATTTTTAGGCATAAAATAATGCATAGCACATGTATGATCACATGCAAAATCTCAGCAATAGGCAGTGAAAGTAAAGTCTGACTTACTGAGACAGTTTTGGCCATTTTCTGGTCCAGTAATCACAATAATTGTGTGGATCAGTGGAAATATGTAAACTATAACATGGAAATCAATATCATTTTGAGTTGTGCCCCAAGGACCCCCTGGATTGTTCTGCAACTCAGAGGAGGTCGGGAGACCTACATGTATAGAGAATTGTGGTCACTAACAGTGCAAAAAAAGAAAAAAAATCCCCAGTTCTATTTTATGAGACAGGGGAGTAACTCTTTATTGTCTGTGTCACACATTCTTATATTGGTGACCAACCCATCCTAATTTGTCTCATTCCCAGGACGATCGTCCTGGCCATTGCCAGCTGTTGAGATGGACTATCCAGAGGGACTCGACAATTACAAGTGGTTTGCTAGATTTCTGCTGGAAGGGTTGGTGTTTCCAAAGCTGAAGAAATACACATCGGTTCTCCTCTCTCCACCCATTACCATGGTCAAGTCGTGGGCAAAGTGAGTTTTATATTATAAGCAAATACAACTAGGCAAGACTGAATGCAAACAATTCAATCTACCAAAGGCATGTAAGTCTGACCAGTCTAAAGCATATTATCTAAGACTGAAGTTAAGGGCTCCGGTACATGCTTATATACCAGGGAATAACATTCACATTAGCAATGTAAACATGTGCATTTTCTAACATAAAAAAAAAAATGTTTAATATCATTGAAACATTGATGAAAAACATGTGTTGTAAAACTGCTTCATCAGTTGGTTAATAAGAAACTCTCTTTTCAGACCATTCGTCTGCCACTTAACAAGAAACCTGTCTCGTGGGACCACATCTTCTGCCTCTTAGGGATTGAATGTTTTCAAGGAAAAATGACCCGTGACTGTTTATGACCATCCGCATCTTCTTTGACCACATGTCACCTTAATGAAACCTATGTTTAAATAAATTGTCAGTGTGTTTTTATTGTTTTGTGCCCTCAGCTAATTCAGCAGATGTAAGATACAATGGGTTTGCCAGGTTTTGGAACATGCTCTGATGGTTACATTGTTATAAATTTCTACCAGGCTAATTAAATGGCTTTTAAAAAAAATCTGTTTAACATGTTTTGGTAAATTGAAGGGTAAAAAAAAAGTCAGGGTGTTTTTATGTTTGTTTGTTTGTTTGTTTGGGTTTTTTTTTTGGTAGAAGGAAGCAGTGACAGGAACAGACGAGGAGAGTATAGAAATTAAGGGGCTCAGTAGAAACTGTATTTTGGTTTATGTATGTTTTACATATACATGTACTTGAATATCCCCAGTGATATTGGTAATCAGGTTTATTATAGTGGTCATGTGGTACTCCTTACTTCATAAATCTGTTGCGTTACTTATCTGAGAAAATGCCATATTTACATGAAAATTTGGTAGCTCTTCAAATTCACCATGCAAACTTTAAATTGCAGATTGCAACCAAGGACAGAAAGTCTGCTAACAGCCCTGGTCCGTGAGACTGCAAAGTGCAGAGATGATTTAGTTAAGGTCTGGAACAGAGATCCAAAATGTGAGTAGAACAAACTTCACCATACGATGTGGGTATGATTAGAAACTTGTAAGTAAGTTTAAAGTCTTTAAGTGGTTAAACAGATTTGCCTGTCACTAGAATTCAAAATGCACTACATGTTGTATAATCTTGCTTCGCAACTTCCAGTTGATACTTGGAAATATGACACTTTCAATGACATCAATTCACATCCCGTTGTAAAAGAGGACTCCTATGTCTGAGAAAATGCTTTTTTTTTTTTAAATCCTCCACCACTTGGGGGGGGGGGGGGCTGGTGTCTAGATTTGCCTTGTCTGTCTGACCTGTATCTGTGCACCTGGGGTTTTGTTCATCTGTGTGTGTTCAACACCCTTGGTTTAGTAGAAATGATTGTCTGCCCAACGTCCAACATGAAACTTCTGTCATGCACATCTCCGTAACTGTTTGACCTACAGTGATGAAACTCCACAGGATACTAACCCTTAAAGTACTAATCACTGCTATAGTCATTTTCTCCTGTGACTTGGGAATGATGTTTTAGGCATGTACTTACTTACTGAATTGAGTAATTTCTGACAGGCAATGAAGTTTTCGTTTGAAAGAATCTGGGATTTTATACGAACAAAATGCCAGGATTTCTTGGGGAAGCACTCTCTTCTTAAAGCAATTAAAGTAGGCCTAAGCTTATCATATGGAATGACAAGACAAGTCACCATGCACCACAACACAGCCTGCATCATGGGACCATATAGGGGCCTGCCAGTCTTCCAGTCTTTCCATATATGAACAACATAACGTTCTCTGCAAAACGTAAAGCCCATCACATCACTGACGTATGTGTGAGTTTTTAACTTACACATACGTGCATAAGGTGAAATTTTTTGTATCGTCCTCAATGCAGGTCAGCTTAATTTACTTGTTTAAGACATTGTCACTTGGGATGTAGATATTTTACAATTGTTGTACCTGGTATATTGAGCAAATCGACATTGTGCAGCACTGGTTGTAGTGTCATTTTGGTTTTTATATGGTTTAGATCTCAATACTACATTTGTGTAATGTGCATTTAATCTGAGATGCCTCATTCCAAGCTTGGATAACTAACAGACAGACAGACAGACAGACTAGTGGAAATATGACTTTCACTATGGCTAATGCTATTTGTAAATTTATTACAGACTTGCAAGCAGCGTATCTGGAATGGATTCCAGAGGCCCTACATGATGATATGAAAGTGTTATGGCCACCAGTATGAAGAGACAAAGATGCAAACTGCTGTAAGAACCATGTATGATGGCGGTGCTGTTGTCTGAGGACATAAAGTGGGTGCATGGGAGGGCTGTGAACAACAGTGAGAACATACTGTGAAATCACTTCATCTGCAATGCGAACATGTGCAAGAAGTACTTGTGAACAGCTAGCTGCATGTATATTATGTATATAGAATGTGATTATACTAACAGGAGCCACATCTTTTGTGTAGTTCTTGAAAAACAAACAAACACAAAAACGGTAACACAATCCAATCTCACTATGTTTTATAACCAGTCGAGTCAAAGTCTATGTGTAACCATTATCACATGCGATGTAAAATTTTTGAAAATTCAAACTTTCCACAGCCAAATGAATTTATTAATAAGTCATCAGCAGGAAACCATCAAGCCTGTTTAGCACTCTTAAATGTCAGCATGGTGGAAAATCTTCGTGCTGCATGAAAGCCATATGATTTCATTATATGAAATAATACACTGTCAATGTTACACATTAATACAATGCTAAAACACCAGCTATCAGCATCTGAAAACAAGGGCCATCAGTATGTGAGAACACTGTGCATGAACTCCAATATGTGAAAAACATGTGTGGCCACCAGTATGTGAAAACACTGCAAGTGTCCTGGAATATGTGGAAAACTGTGGCCACCAACCGCTATGTGAAAACGCTGGCCTCCAGTATGCGAAAACGGTGCATCCGGCCTCCAACATGCGAAAACACTGAGTGCTCCAGTCTGTGAAAACACTGCATGTGTTCTCCA
Organism: Hermodice carunculata; assembly: GCA_964020975.1. Taxonomy (NCBI): domain Eukaryota; kingdom Metazoa; phylum Annelida; class Polychaeta; order Eunicida; family Amphinomidae; genus Hermodice; species Hermodice carunculata. The sequence continues at coordinate 76,578 of CAXHWN010001885.1, read as the reverse complement.
ATATGTATGTGTAAGATACACATTCTCTTCATTTGAGGTTTACAGTCTCAAATATTTTGTATGTAACTAAACCAAGGATGAAATTCAAGAAAAAAAAGCAATAAGTTATTCTGCCACAGTTTTATGGAACTCCTTACCAGTTGAGGTAAGAGAATCCTCCAGTATTTCTATTTTCAAAAAGAGATGTGCCTCATATGTAATGTCATCCAGATGCTCTGAAATCCAGTACATGTCTTCGGCAAAGATTAAGATCATCATATCTGTATAGCATTTTCTATTGCAGAAACCACACAGTATCATTTATTATTATTTGGAATTGTATATACATTGTATTGAAACATCTTGCTGTATATTTGAGGGCCTTAGAGGAGATTAGTGAGGAATCACTATCCGAGTCACCCTCGTGAAATAAAGTTATATATATATATATATATATATATATATATATATATATATATATATATATATATATATATATATATATATATATATATATATATATATATATATATATATATATATATATATATATATATATGTTGAAAACAGTGTGGCCACCATTATGTGGAAACACTGGCCTCCAATATGTGGAAAATATTGTGGCCACCATTACGTGAAAACAGTGCACATGGCCTCCAATATGTGAAAAACTTGTGTGGCCACCGATGTGAAAATACTGGCCTCTAGTATGGGATATACTGTGGCCTCCAGCATGGGAAAACATTGTGACGACCAACATGTGACAACACAGGGATGAGAACACCAAAGAACAAGAAAGGAGGGAAAAACCCCTATTTCATCAGATTTGTCCCTTTCATACCAAATCCACCACCTTTTAGAACAGACTTTTCTGACCAAAGAGGAGGGAAACCTCTGAAAAGAGGGGTATACTCATCCCTGAACACAGGGCTCCTGTATGTGACAACACTGCAGACTTCACTAGGTGAAAATACTGCAATTTCCACTCATGAAAACACTGGGGCCGTTCTTTGGAATTCGTTCCGGGTGTTCAAAAGTTAAAGTATGGCATGTATTATTAGAAACTTTTGCAGAGGAACTAGTAACTATCGCAGGTTGCAATAACAGTTGTTAAATTAAGTATCCGTGCACTCTAGATCAGTTATTTTCCACTTTAGTACAGTACCCCTAGCCTCCGTAGTTGTCCTCATGCACCATATTGGTCTAGTATACTTCTGGTTCGCACTAGATGGTGCTTCTTGCAATGCATTCTCACTACAGCTTTCAAGTTCGGCATGAATGCCACTGATTACCAACAATCCCCGCTAGCTCAGGCAGTAAGAGAGGAGGGTTAAGGGAAAGGGTTTGGACTATGTGTGGGTTTGACTCCCCCACAGGGTAGTGGAAGAGATGGGACGAGGGGGGGTGTGGGGGTACCCCCCACATAAAAAACGGCTGTTTTTGCCAAATAAAAAAAAAAAAAAAAAAACATAAAACCCAAGGCTCCAAAATCCAGATCAGATTCCAAAGAAGCTCCCACTGTGGCCTCCCAATATTTGAAAACCAGCCTGACCATCAGCATGATCAGTATGTGAAAACACTGGTTTCTAGTATGGGGAAAATACTGTTGTTTCCAGTGTAAGAAAACACTGTGCCACCAGTATGTGAAAACGCTGACCTCCAGTATCATTAGTAAGTGAGCACTGTGGCCATCAGTATGTGAGTACACTAGGGATGATGGTTTAAAACTCAATATTGGTTGAATATTGTAGTGAAATGCAATTATGAGAAAAGGACTTTGAATCACATTGACAGCGTTACCTTTCATTATTTCATGAAATAGACGACTTATTTTCTTCTTACAATAAGGAAAAAAATTGCAGTCTAGGACCCTGATCTCGGGTCATGAACCTGAGATCATGGAGTTTATCATGTAAACGAAAATAAGGTCCCTGGTACTACCAGTCATAATGTCGTTATATTCATGTATGATGTACTGACCAGGTTGGTCTACTGTCAAACTTCTCTGAACTGGAAACAGTGATCGAGATATAGATCCAAGCTCACTGAAAGTAACTACATCATGGTTTAAAAAGGGTTAATGAGGATTTTCTTCAGAAGAATCTCAGATTTTATGGGGAATGGAAGGATTACTTCTGGCAAGTTTTTTTAGGAAAAAACAATAAAAAAGAAGCAAGCCTCGGCTCATCTAATAATACAAAATTTACAAAAGAAGCCAACATGCATCATGGAAATACACAGCATTTTTATTTCTACTTGCCCAAGCCCAGGGAGGGTCTAATGAGTAATAAATTTTTTTTTTTTACACAAATTAAAGACCTCACATCACTATTGTATTGTGGAGTTTAACTTCGTTATGTAGTATGTACATAGGCCTTTTTTTACCCTTCGGCCTTATGAGGCAGATTGGTATTGTTGTACCCGGCACCGTCCGTCTGTCCGTCCGTCCGTCCTTCCCGTGGTTTTACCACTATAACTTCACAAATTTTTTGAGACAGGACTTTCAAATTGCACATGATAGTACACTCCTATATGGCCTACTTTGTGTGCAAGCATAGTTGACCTTGACGTAATTCCCAAGGTCGCTCAGTGGTCTTATGTGCTAAGCAAAGTTACCGCTCTAACTATTGAAAGCCTGCATCTAGCAATCTAAATCGTACACACAAGAAGCTTCATAGAGTGATCTAGACGCCTATCAAAAATTGAGGTCATAGCTTTATATTTGACCTACTTTTTGAGGTCAAAGGTCAAGTGCACAATGGTGGTATTGGTATAAGTAAGGAAGTTTTTAAGTCAGTTATATGAAATTTTATACACACATGTACCACAACCAAAAAATGTGTCATGAATCAAAAGTAGGTCACTAGGTCAGGTATCTGGGTCACAGTGACCTATTCATTGAAATTTTGTTTACCCACTATAACATCAGAAGCTTTTGAGACAGGACTTTCAAATTGCATATGATAGTATACCACTGCAAGCATAATTGACCTTGACCTAATTTTGAAGGTCACACACGGGTCACAAGTTTGCTGAGTGATGTGCATCTAGAAATCTAGAAATCCAAATCTTAAAACAAAAGAAGCAACACAGGGTAATCTGGAAGGCTATTGAAAGTCAAGGTTATACCTCCAGATTTGACCTAATGTTTTTGAGGTCAAAGGTCAAGTGTACAATAGTAGTATTTGTGTAGGTTACTATACCTGATGCTATGGGACACTATTCCTATTCACTTACGGCAAAAGAGATTGAAGGCAGCCGAAGGGTACTGCGTTCTTTGAACGGTATTTTTTTGAGGGGTGGTGGTAGTTTTTTAGCTCAGCTGACTTGTCAGTCAGCTGAGCTTATCTTATGGTCCTCTGTCCGTCGTCCGTCATCAATTTACATTTTCGACTTCTACTCCGAAACCCTCAGCCAGATCCACTTCAAACTTGGTGGGGATGTGCCTTGGGTAGGTGTCTACCAAGTTTGTTCAAATGGTCACGGTCCATTGATTTTTGGATTTTTAATGAATTTTTTTTGTTCTTTTTTGGGCAAATTTTAAAAAATCATGTTCTCTGAAACTGCTCACCCAATTACTTTGATATCACACAGAAACACTCCCTGGGACACCTTGTTTTTAATTTGTTCACCAGGTGGCACTGCAATTTTTTTCTATTTTTTAAATGAATTTTTGTGTGTTTTAGCTATTTTCGACTCCTTCTCCAGAACTGTCCCTCAGATTAAGCTGAAACATGGTGGATATGTTTTTTGTAGGAGGGTCAAACAAAGTTGTTCACTATGTGGGAATGCTGCAGATTCCTGATTTTTAACGATTTTTTCAATTTGGGTACTTATCGGTCAATGCAGCTTTCCTATTGATTACTATGGAAGTCAATGAGCATTCTAATGCTAATTCACATTTTCGACTTCTTCGCCAAAACCATCATCCAGATTAACTTCAAACTTGGTGGGGATGTACCTTGGGTGGGTGTCTACCAGGTTTGTTCAAATGGTCATGCTCCAGTGATTTTTGGTTTATAATGAATTTTTTTGTTCTTTTTTTGGACAAATCTTAAAAAATCTTTTTCTCCGAAAGCGCTTACTCAATCGCTCTGATATCACACGGAAAGACACCTAGGGACTCCGTGTTCTTAATTTGTTGACCAGGTGGCGCTGCAATTTTTTACTAATTTTTGATGAATTTTTGTGTGTTGTAGCTATTTTCGACTTCTTCTCCAGAACCGTTACTCAGATTAAGCTGAAACGTGGTGGATATGTTCCTTGTAGAAGGGTCAAACAAAGTTGTTCACTATGTGGGAATGCTGCAGATTCCTGATTTTCAACGACTTTTGCAATTCGGGTACTTATCGGTCAATGCAGCTTTCCTATTGATTACTGTAGAAGTCAATGAGCATTTCTAATGCTAATTCACATTTTCGACTTCTCCAAAATCGTCATCCAGAATAACTTCAAACTTGGTGGGGATGTACCTTGGGTGGGTGGCTACCAAGTTTGTTCCCATGGTCATGTTCCAATGAATTTTGTTTTTTTTTATGATTTTTTTTTTCAAAAATCTTTACAAAAGTTTTAAATAGGAAAGTTTTAACATGGGAAATTCTTGTAATGGTTATCACTTAAATACTTTTGGCCAGATTTACTTCAAACTTACTGGGGATGTGCCTTGGGTGGATCTCTACCAAGTTTCGTCAAATGGTCATGCTCTATTGATTTTTGGAATTTTTATGAATTTTTTTGTTTTTGGGGGGGGGGGGGCAAACCTTAAAAACTGTTGACCTCTGAAACTGCTCACCCAGTTGTTTTGATATCGTTCATAGACACTCCCAGGGATGCATAGTTCCCAATTTGTTCACCATGTGGCACTGCAATTTTTTCTATTTTTTTTTTTTTTTATGAATTTTTTATATGGTTTTGTTATTTTTCACTTGTTCTCCAAAATGTCACTCAGATTAAAGTGAAATGTGATGGATATGTTCTTGTGGAAGGGTCAAACAAAGTGTTTACTAGGTGGCACTGCTTTAGATTCCTGATTTTTAAGTATTTTCCATTCGGGTACTTATCGATCAATGCAGCTTTCCTATTAATTACTATGTAAGTCAATGGGCATTCTAGTGCTTATTCACAGGACAACTGACACAAAATTTACTGTTTACTTGATAACTTGGAGATTTGTTTTGAGTTAGTACTGTGATGCTGCACATGTTAATGTTTTTGTATGAAGGTCATGCTCAGACAGTACATGAATGACTTTGACCTCGTTTCTGGGGTCACAGTGCAACATACATGAATTTTACTCTTCATTATAACTTGAGAACTACTTGAACCTTGATGTTGCACATGTTAGTGTTCTTTTATAATGGTCAGACTTACTCAGAACATGGGTGACCTTGATCCTCTCCCAAGTTCATAGATCTGCAAGTGTGATGAATGTCAAGATCAGCTGAGCATGGGCTGTTCACACAGCCATCTTGTTTTTTTTTTAGATAGTTTTTCCATCTTCAACACAGCTTTTGCCAAATTTACTTAATTTTAGTTTAACCCTTTATCAGGGATGTGAGGGACCCACAGGGAATTAAATATTGCTTACATGTGCCAGGTTTTGCAGGGGCATCACCAGTATGAAAATGCATAAGGTATACAAAGGTCACTGAAGGACTAGTAGGCCTACCAAAAAAAAAAAACCAAACCAGAGACAGGTTGCTGCATCTCGACAGGGTTACAAATCCATTTTCCTGTGTAAATATGCCTCAACTATTTCAGCAGGAAGTATGCTGCCATAATACTGCCAGGAACTTTTAATTCATCAACACAGACTTGTTACGGTCTCCTATTTTAGCATAAAATGGAGAAAAAGCACCGAAAGCAGGCATGGATCTTGTATTCAGTGAAGGAACTTGGTTATAATGATGCATTTATATTGTATCTGTGAACAGTTTTCAAACAAGGAGAAACCATGGTTAGGAGTGTTTTTTTATGCAAGGCTGAGGAAGAAATCATGATGCGGGATGCCGAGTGATTTGATTTTCAGACTTGCATAAGAAACCATGAATGAACATGGTTTCTCCATTTTAAACCATGCTGCCTCTGCTAAGCAATGTTTTGAAACCAAGCAGTCACTTTCACTACAAAAAACCATAAAAGCCACTTCAAACTATTATTTACACCCGGGGCTGGATACGCTGCCACCTGTGTGCACAACTGGTTGCACTGAAGGCCCAAGATAGCTGGTGATTTGCAGTGAGACTTGGTGGTGTAGTGGTATAGCGGCAGGTTACCTGGGCTTATGAAAATGCTACTAACATAGGTTAGAATCCCACATGGCCCTCTTTATAATATATATGCCCCCCTCCCCCCCCCCCAAGGGGGCATATAGCGATCCCACTGACAGTTTTCACGCAATAACTCCCAAATGTTTTTCACTTAGGGGCTGTCATATTGCACATGCTTATAGTCCTAAATAAGGTCCTGAACAAGTTTGAAGGTGGGTGACCATGACCCAATTTCCAAAGCCACAGGGCCTGTGATATTGCACATGCTTATAGTCCTAAATAAGGTCCTGAACAAGTTTGAAGGTGGGTGACCATGACCCAATTTCCAAAGCCACAGGGCCTTTTTAGCGAATTTGGTTTTCATGTGATAACTCAAAAAGCTTTTTGCTTAGGGCTTTTATATTGCACATGCTTATAGTCCTGAGTAAGATCTTAGATGATTTTGAATGTAGATGACCTTGACCCAATTTTTGAGGTCACAGAGCCATTTTAGTGAATTTGGTTTTCACACAATAACTCAAAAAGTTGTTTACTTAGGGCTTTCATATAGCACGTGCTTATAGTCCTAAATAAGGTCTTTTATGATTTCAAAGGTGGGTCACCTTGACCCAATCCCCAAGGTCACAGAACCATTTTAGGGAATTTGGTTTTCATGTGATTACTCAAAAAGTTTTTCGCTTAGGGCTTTCATATTGCACATGCTTATAGTCCAGAATAAAGTCTCAGATGAGTTCAAAGGTGGGTGACTTTGACCCAATTCCCAAGGTCACAGAGCCATTTAAGTAAATTTGGTTTTCATGTGGTAACTTGAAAAGCAGTTTGGCAAGTGCTTTCATATTGGACATGCTAAGTCCTGAATGTGGTCTCAGATGAGTTCAAAGGTGGGTGACTTTGACCCAGTTAGTGAATTTGGTTTTCACAGGATAACTTGAAAAGTTTTGCGCATAGGGATTTCATATTGCACATGCTTATAGTCCTGCATAAGGTCTCAGACGAGTTCAAAGGTGAGTGACGTTGACCCAATCCCCACAGAGCTATTTTAGTGAATTTGGTTTTTACACGATAAGTTGAAAAGTTTTTAACATAGACCTTTCTTATTGTACATGGTATTTAATCTACTTAAGGTCTGAGACAAGTTGGAAGATGGATCACCTAGACCCAAATTCCAAGGTCACAGAGCCCGGGTAGGGAGGCATAGATCTAGCAATCTGTGGTTGCTTTTTAATTTGGTATTGAGCTTGGAGAACACTGCAAAATTTCAAAGTCCAGCATCAAAAGTAGTCCCCAGACAAAAGAAATCACTGGTGGAAACAAAGGGACTATGGTTTAAGAATACTGATAATAATCTCTTTTGTGTAATGTAAAATGTCAATCTATTGCACTGAAAAAGTCCAGCCTATAAGATAAAGCTACATGGTGATCTTCAATATTCATGAATGATGAAAGCTACTGACGCAAGTATTTATATACATGTACTTTTGCTCATTGGGGACTGCAATAGCACATGGTGCCACATGCTTTATTTACTTTATAAATACATTTACAACACCCCCCACCCCCAATAAATGGCATGAAAGCATTCAAGATTGGTATTTTAACCCTTTCCCCCTTGAATTAAAACTGAGTCAACAGCTTTCCTTGGCATGGGTTCGGCACTGATGCGAAGGAAAGCTGTTGACCTGGGGCATGTGATCTTGATAGGTCTCATCTACAATTCTCGGTCAAATTGTTTTTCATCACTGTTGAAAACACTGAAGCAGACATTTGACTACCAGCCGGCTTTGGCTGAATTAAGGGGGAAAGGGCTAAATAATATATGTAACAAAATGCCAGTTCAGGGCAGTTTGCTCCAAAGGGCCCAGATCACTTCCACCACTCAGGGATTCAGAGACAACCACTTGGTCTGAATCACCTGTGACAGATTGGCTTTGACATTCAGGCAACCCAAAATGTGCCAACAGAGCAGTTTGATGCCATTCTGACAGCACCATAGAAGGATCAACAGAACTTTTTCCCACCTGGTACCTGCCGGTTTGTTGCTATACCCCAACGCCGTACAGTTGTCACACATCATCAGGATATGTTAGTTCTCCAGGTGTGACTGAAACTGGACAAGGGCCCAACAGATCACTTCTAGTTCTAGCCAATTGATGGCAAACCACTCCCACTGTGAAGGCCATTCACTTGAGGCTGTCTGAGTCCAAATGAGCTCTCCAGCCTTGAAGGGAGGCATTGGTGAACATCACCTAACTGCAACTTACTGTTCCAGGGAACGAGGGTCTGTCCCGGCATCACATTCATGCGGCAAGATCACCAACTCAAAACCAGTCGATCAAACGGCTGAATTCTGATCCGCTGGGATAAATGACACCTCTTTTGAACCCAGCGATCTTTGAAGCTAAGCTGAATCGGTCCACAATGAAGCCACTTTAGGGGGACCGTATATAGGTATATAGGTGTCAGCATACCAATCAGATGCACTCATTGAGGTGCCATTGGAGCCAACACCCTCTTGAACTGCTTAATAGAATCCAGAGTCACTACCATCTGTCCTCTGATGGCCGACAGATGAAACAGACCATCAAAAGTTGAATCCCCAAGAACTTGAACTGCCTTGGAGTCAGGTTGGACTTTAGAAGATTCAAAATCAGACCCAGCTTTGCACACAGTTCTCCAACAAACTGCGTGTCCTTCAGAAGCAAGTCCTTGTTCTGAGACCTTGGGACCCAACTGTCCAAATAAATGTGCAACTGAATACCTTCTTGGTGCACAAATGCAGCCACCTCACCCGTGACCCAAATGAAAACATAGTGATGCTGGCACTAGGCCAAATGGCAGAGCTTTAAACTGGAAAGCCTTGCCATTGACAACACCATGAAGTGTAAAAATTTCCGTGACCTCTTGGCCATGGAAACATGGAAGTACACGTCTTTCAGGGCCGCTGCAGTTACCCAACCGCCTTGCCGCCATGATGGAAGCCAGGGTCTCCATCTTGGAAATGCTCAACAAGATAAGAGTTGAGATGCAACATGTTGATGACTGGTCTTTGTTCGCCGTCTCTCTTTGGCACCAAAGACTTCGTCTCTTTTAAAAAGAGATGACTGTGAAAGCCTGGTGACCCATTGCCCAACACTGGCTTAATGGCTTTGTCCAAAAGCTTTTGCACGGCATCGTTCAAGAATTTCTGATCTGCCTCCTTATGGGGCGGATTGAGAGAGAAGGGGACTTGAGAGGGGAAGAGAGCTACTGTTACAAACTGCAGCCAGTAGCCATGAGGGTAGAGGTTTCTCATGGAAGCATCATCCAAGATGCCATCCCGCTGGTCAGCAGACAACTCTAGTCAGCCGTTGACCAATCTTTGATAGGAAGGTGGAGAGGGATGGCTGACCAGTGGGCCCTCAGAGGCATGAGATGATCAGCGCTCGTTCCCAACTTCTGGCCACCCTTGTGACCAGAAGAGTCTGGTTTCAAAGGCTGGCCACCCTTCTTAGCAGGCTGCTTCTTCCGCCTCTGTGGCTTTTGCTTTTGCTGCAGAGACAACTGATAAGCATCTTTGCTTACCTCTCGTCAGCAGGGAAGTAGTAGAGAGGAGCGCGTTGCAGCACACCAATTTCACATTGGTGTCCAGCGTGATGGCTCCGCTGAGGATTTGGTTCCACAGCATGGCCTCAAGACTGCTCAAGGCCCAGTAGGGTCTCCACCAATTGCTTGTGCAGCCTGGTTCTCATGCGCTTCCTGAAGAGGTCGCCTAGCCAAACAACCACAGCAGTCCAGGCAGGAGCCGACGATACTCATCAATCGTGAAGTTAAATACAGACTTGCTAGTCAGATACAACTCCAACCAGGATTTCAGCTTGGCCAGCAAATGTCCCCGGGCTAGGCCTTCCCCTGATAACACACCATCTGGGGCATCACCAAAACCCGCCAACTCAGAGGAAAGTTGGGTGAACTTCTCTCCAATAAAGGTGGAGAAAGGCACCTCCAGCTTGGGGGCTATCTCCAAAACTCCACCTACATGGGCACAGCCTTGGGCTGCAGGCTGTGGTACCACCTCCCCAGAGAAAGTCTCCCACATGAAAGTGATGTTCCCTCTGAAGAGCATGCACAGCTTCTCCTTCCAGGAAGGAGACTAATAGTCCTGGTCTGGCATCTCCTTGGCTGACTCCATGGACTTTAGAGAAGCCTCGATTCCTTTGGCTGTGGCCAGAAGGGACTGAGCCTCGGCCGCCTTCCATTCCCCAGTCAACTGGGAAATATGATGCCTATCCTCTTCAGAATCCTCACCTGGAAAATATGAACAGTCAAGGTTGAGAATTTTTTTGGTGGTGGGACAATTCTCCAGGTCATGAACACCTCCGAGATCTTCAAGGCACTGCTCCTCAGTCCTCACCTGTGGCAACATACACTAAAACATCTAAAGCAAAATTTAAACATTTCGAACACAAAATGAGGAATTCCTCGGACAAGAGGGAGTCGCATTCCTGTATATATTCTATCTTGGATTCCATTAATACATCCTCATGTGATATGGTGTGTGGTGCCCTGGGTTTCCCAAAAGCTGAATTGCTACTAAATTCGGGTGGGTGCAGCTTAACTTCGGTTAGAATGATGATGTAGGTCACCATCTATTGCAAATGCATTGTTGATCTGCTGATTCTTCACATATCCAAAACTTATCCCTTAGACTGCCCAAGATAGGGCTTAATACTAAAAAATGTATAAAAACTAAACTTTTTCCAAGTACACAGCTAGTGGCATGTTCCTTTTAAAGCCTGGGGATGCACTCACTCACACTGAGGAAAATTGGCTACCTGAAACATGCTGTCCTCTTAAGTCTCCTTTACATTTCTCATTTAAAACATGGAAGGGCACAAAATCAGACAGACACCCCCCCCCCCCCCCCCATTTAATTTTACCAACATAAGAATGACAACACTACAACTGATTTTATACTTTTATTGTCAAATCCATTTGATTCTTAATTGAAATGCAATCTGAACAGTGCAAAAATCTGTATATTCCCGTAGTTTCCTTGCAATTTGCAATACATGTATGTTAAAGTTATGCTACATAAATTTCAAGATTCTGAAATGTGCTTTCTTTCACTTTGCCCAGAACAAATTTGAACCATGTAACTATCATATGTCGTATTTCTCTTTCAAGTTAATGTACTTTTGTTCATTCCATTTCATTCAAAATGTCTAGCCATACATGGTAATGGATAAGCTCAGAGAAGATAGACTGCTTCTCTTCCTATGCTTATTTGAATACTAAATGTCAATTTTTTCCACAAGTTCTGGATTAAATTGCCATTTTAATTAGCTGATTAGATACGAAATTATAAAAGTTTGTAAAAATAAATTCTGAAGTTAAACAGCCATTTAAAACAAAACAAGATTTAAAATTAAGGACTCCATCCTTGTTCGAGCACTTGCCAAAAGGCCTCCATATTTCTATAATGCATTTGTACATCCTTAAGAGCCAGTTCATTTCAGTTCAGCACATGATTTTTTTATTTAGTCCACAGTAAACACAAGTGCACATGACACTTTTGTTTTCTTGTTTGAATTCTATGCAACTGCTTTACTTCTAATCTTGATGTCTTACCGTAACAGAGCCTGTACTAAATAATAAAAAATGAAACTATCACGGTAATCACACTTTATACTCAAAGGAAATGCATAATGTAGAGATTTTAGCTGTTAAAATGGATAGAAATCCTGGAAAATGAGATTCTAAAGTTTGTTTTCTGTATGAACATGAAGGTATGAGAAAGCTGGCAATGCTTCATGGTGATCAGCTCATCGTTCACAAAGAACATTCAGTCTCAGGTTGCCATGGAAACCTTCAGTGACTTCACAAAAGATCCCTGCTGCTGACATCACTAATCACTCGGCAATTCATGCTTAAATACAGGTGACAACATGTTTAAGATATCTATGGTTGCTATTCAGTCAGTGTTTTTGTCCTTCAGTGCTCCTCTAATGCCACAAGGCTACAATCAGCTGCATGGCAGTGACCAATCCCAGGCTGAGGAAAATATTGAAGTTCTGAGGTGCATCTCCTGATGCTGCAGTTGTTGCTGATGTCGTCGTCGTGGCATTGGATGCTGCTGTAGTAGCTGCATTGGATGCTGCTGTACCAGCTACTGATGATGTTGTTGCTGAAAAAATGAATAAAACCATTAATTATAAAATATATCCATTACCGTCGTAATTGATCAATGAAGCTGTAAGGCTAATGATTTGTTTTCCACAAATTCTAGCTTCATTATTGAAAGTACGGATTAGCTTTTCTGTTTGTTAACCATCATGGAAAAAATACATAATTAGCAACACCATGGTTGGCTTGGTGTGCTTTTTGGTTGACTGTCCAAAGAAATCCAGGCTGGCAGTTGTCTTCAAAATTATTGTTCAGCTCAGTTTTAATCAGAACTAGTAGCTACTATTCCACATCTTGCCTGATCTTTATTTCCATTTCTACCCAAGTCCAGACCTGGTGGCGCTCAAAGCAGCAACGAAGGAATGAAGTTTTAGAGAAGCTTGACAATAGGGACATGGACAAGGGTAAATTTATTAACTGCATGAATTTCACACAATAGTGTATGTTTATCGGATTCAATTTTTGATGAGGCAAGTTCACATTGAAACTTTCAGCTGGGATTATCATCAGCTGAGTTTGCCCTCAGAAAATGGAAAAGTCATAACAGCAAGGACTACTGTATTTGAACAGTGAACAAGACTGTTATAAGTCAGTTTTTAAGACACAAATGCTTTGTTGCTTTTCATACTGTGCTGGAAAAGTGCATACAGAATTCCACATGCGTTTCATGAGAAATGGATTTAGCACAAGTTTAAAAACTGTTCGCTGTGAGCCTTTGGCAAGCAGCGAATGGTTTGAAACAAGTGCTGTCTGAATCCATTCCCCATAACACGACAATGTCGATTTTTTTTTCCTGTGGAGCCTTAAATCCTATGCTTTTTGTCAAAAACCTACATGTACTTGGGTTAGTGTGCTTGCAGCAAGCATTTCAATTCCATTTTGTTTACTTTCAACATTGCATTGCTTTAGGTATGTCACTCAAGAAAGAACTTTCAATTACCCTTTTCTGTCTTACACAGACATGAACCTGACGAAGAAGGAAAACCACTAAAAATACCCCCTCCCCTTCTGAAAATGCCAATTTTGGAACTTTCAGACCAAAAAAAGCACACTTTCTTTCAAAAAGTTAAAACAAAATTCAGTGAATTCTCTGAAAAGGCTCATGTCTGTTTACATAATCTGATTGGCTTACAAATAAAACAACAACCAACAGGATTCTCTCTTTTTGAGTCAGTCGTAAAAATCGTTCCACACATGTTGGGAAAGATTGTAATTCTACATGGGCAACTATGGGAGAACTACCTTTCTCTGCCAAAGCTTGTACAGTCTGTGCTATAAACAGCAGTCCACTGGTGGGACTAGGAAATCGTTAACAATTTTCAATGGTCACTTGCCTAGCCCAAAAAAACATCCCCATAGGCATTAACGACACTGATTGCTTGTGTGAAATTAACCAAGACAGACTTCAGGCCAGTTCAAATACACACTGCAAATGTGCGACCAGTATCGAGGGCTTGACTGATACCATGCCCTGAACTACCAGGGAAGTGCATGCATATTCCTGGTACTACACATACAATTTATCTAGATGTTGGGCTACCAATAATTTATAGAGCTAATGTACATGCCTAGGTGCATTGGCTAATATTTACCAATTTGGCCAATGAACAAATTTGTCAAGCCCTGAATATCCTTTCTGTTCAGTTCTTTATTGATTTACACCATCAAATAAACATCATGCATGTGTGGTTAAGGTACCTATTTTTGTTTGAAACATCATTCCATGTTGTGTCCTGTTTGTCGATGCCACACACCCTTTGATGCCAGCAATGCACCATTCAATTTACTGGCACCTTGTACCCCTTATTAGAGCCAACTTCTTCACCAGCAATGGACATGGGAAAATTAACTCATGACCCTGGTAATGGTGGTAGTTATGGTCACCATTATCATCACATATCACCTATATAATTATTATAAATTGTTCCCATTATTTGGCACTTTTAGTTAATTTTCACTTGACAAAGCCTCGTACAAGAATGGCAAAGGCAAGCTGATAACTGGTAGCTAACGCTTATTCTGGACATTATCAAGATGAATTCTCTATTTTACCTTGCAAATTCTTGGAGCCAAGAACAGGTTCTACTTTTTAGGGTTTATCCCAAGTAAAGGGAAAAAGACAAAAAAAAAAAAAATTCATAATTACCCATAGTGCTAGATACACAAGCTGTCAAAATCATGACAATAAGAACAACTTTACCAAGGAATCGTAGGGCCATCTTGTTGCACCTGAAAGAAAAAAAAAACACCACATCAATGGACACCTTACAGGTGAAACGCAGTATCCCACATTGCCAGGGCTTTCGACACTCTTCCAATTTAATGTTTGGGGATCCTGGGTTACCTCAGGGTGTTGCAGGGATAAGCTTTACATTATTTTAGATTTTGAAAGCAACCTTTTTATACTGGGTAATTGTTTTTAATGGTAACAGTTGCTCAAACAGATAGGTTGCTATGGCAACCACTTTTTAATTTTTTTTTTTACAAAAATTACTTTTTTCCATCAAAATTTTTACAAAGTAATATCCTTTACAGGTTTTCTTTATTCGACTTTCAACAGCTAATTGACATATTTTTCCAAGTAACCGCAACAATTGAGCTTTAGCAGTTTTTTTAATAATCAAAATTTGATATTTTATCATTGCTATCGCAACCAGTGTGTCAGTTGCATATATATATATGTAGATGCTAACATGAAAGTGCTAAGGATATTCATTAGGTTACCAGTGATCTTGAATAGTGCTCATCATTACTTTTTTTGAATATCATCTTTAATTCACCTACACATTTAATAAAAGTATGTACATGTTTAGAAAAAATGCACACAAACTAGAGATTTACATATATGCTTATGGTATTGTGGTATTGCTTCTTGGAAGCCATGTTTTCACAGACATTAAAAAAATGTAGCAAGAGGACTGTGACAGTCCTGTGCTCAGCTGACCCGTCATGAACAAACTGGAGTGATTAATAAGGGTGTAACATATACCGCGAGAATGGTGCACCGCGATACAGGGAGCCACGATACACATATCAAAATCAAATTAAATCCCCCATATTGAAAAAATACAATACAGTAGTCCCTCTTTTGAGCAACCACCCCTAGCGCAGACAAAAAAGCAGTCATATGAATTAATGCAGGTGGTCACTCATTGGAGGAACCTCACATGCTCAACCTTACAGTTCAACTCCAGGGCGGACTTTCTCTGGTGTGTAAATTTCTGCCACCACCACTTCATCATTATCGATTACATGTTTTGAAAAAATTATAATGTTTTAAATTTAACAATCACAACTTTAAAATCTTTATTTCAATTAGGAACTCTTGTATGGATGCTGGAAGATGTGTTTTGCAACTTGAAAATGTTTGTCAGTCTTGGATTTTTTGTCGTTTTCCCATTACTGTCAATGCCATAATGGACCTGATGCATTGCCTGGAACAGAGCGTTTGCTAGCCAAGACCAAAGTAATCAGCTTAAATTGTCGTAAATTGTCGTTTGCCATTTAACGGCTACTTGCCTAGTCCTGCTCATAAATTGTCGTAAAGTTGTTTGATGGCACAACTCACAGTCCTAACTTTATTCTACACGTTCGGCAGAGCATAACTTGCCATAATTCATATGTTATGGATCAAAATAAGACTGGGCATTTTCCCATTGCGACCTCGTTAGTTTGGGCGTCATGTTGACCTCGCTTCAAACCGTGGAAAAATGGATCTGGCTACTTCGTCAGTGTTGGTTGCACACTGAAGCAGGCAAACACGTGTTTGATCGGGGTTCCATATGATTTTAATCTGGCGAAAGTTATCTTTGTTCATTTATAGACTCTATTATGCTAAAACATGGTTCAATTAGAAATGAAAATACTATAATGACAATATTTCTGTTGCTCTCTGCTGATCTGCCGCTGTTAGGCTAGGTTTCGTACGCAAGAAAAAACGACAACATAGGTCAACAATCACACACGACGAAGATTGTTGTGGACGTTTCTGGATAGCTTCGGCAACCTATCATGCTTTCGGATTTGAAGCATTTCAAGATGGATGATGTAAAAGATCATGAGTGGGAGCGATAAAGTTCCTATCACAAGTAAATTTCTTCTGATCATTATAGAAAGAAATGTGGTGGTCAAAACCCTGTAAGATCTGCCATCGAGAGGCCCAATACATGATGAGTATGCCACATTCAGTGCCATCGTATTGGAAAGATCCAACGCTCGGGAGAATTTGAAAAAATATGGCTCACACCAGCTAATAGGTCCATGCTCATACATTGCATACTGATATGGTCTGATACCATGTAGTTACTACAATCTTGATGTGGCTAAGTTGTGCTTGTGTAAGTCTTTTGTCAGCACATTGTCAGTGTGTGCTGAAAAGAGACACAAGCAGGAAGCCATATCAATCTTCAATAACTAGCCTAGATGTCCGACCATGTCAGTATGAAATGCATGAACCAAATAACCATATCAAAGTTAACTGCTGTTGTGTTTTCCTTTTACCTAAATGTGTTAAAAAAACCAGACAAATGATTCCCATCAGTGTTTTACAGTTCTTTATTTCAATAAAATCTCAAACAATATGAATAAACAGCTCTTTATTTCAATGAATATATATTTAACACCACATCTCATTACTCTCATCATTTCATATATGTTACAATAGAATTGTATCATTTTGTATCGTATTGTCAGTGAAAAACGTATCCCATCATGACAAAATATATCGTTACACCCCTAATGATTAATGCCACCAAGCGTACAGCTTTGTTTGACCCTTCCACAAGAAAAATTTCCATCAAGTTTCAGCATAATCTAAATGGTGGTTTTGGAGTAGATGTTGAAAGTGGCAAAAAAAGAATCACAAAAAAATTGCAATGACGCATGTTGAACAAATATTAAGGTCTACGGGTCCCCAGAAGTGTCCCTATGCAATTTCGAAGCAGTTGGACAAGGGGTTTTTGGAGAAGATTTTTTAAAATTTGACCAAAAAATGAACAAAAAAATGCAAAGAAATACAAAAATGACTGAAGCGTGACCAGTTGAAAAAAACCTGGTAAAGACCCACATAAGGCATATCCCCATGAAGTTTGAAGAAGATCTGGCCAAGGTTTTTTTTGGAGAAGTGGAAAAGCTTACATATCTTTGCAAGCACTATTGACTTACATAGTAATTAATAGGAATGTGTACATTTATCATTAAGTCCTAGCACAGCATTGTTGAGCACACTCAACATGTATGTGAGCATCATTTGCCACTGTTATTGATTGAGCCATCTGCAACGCAAGCTAATTTTGATCAGCTTCATGCTCGCCTACAATGTTTATTGACTTGCAAACGTGTACATTTTATCGTAGACAAACTTCAACTCTTGCAGATGGCTATTTAGATTTTGCGGTAAAAAATATGTATTCTTATCAAATGGATAAAAATCCAACAACTGCCTGTTTTTCATGACATTTTGAATCAATACAACTGTACAATTTACCCCACAACTATGCAAGTATGCACCTTTGCCGTCAAGATGACTTGCCTCGTCCACCATTGTTATATGTTGCTGGAATCCTCAGATTTTGGTCTTTCTCTGCAACAAGCTCTCTTATTGGCAAAGAAAAAAATATTCCTGGGGTATCCCTCCAAAAATGGCCCAGAATGAATGGAAATGGAGACATGATTTTACTTCATTATAAATGCGCTTAGGACATTCCAGGCTACTCATTGGGTGGATTTGATCACATGTCGCTCACTGTCCAATCAAACTCCTTCCCCATGTTCCTGTCTTATGGCCACAATGTTGGAAAGGTGAACAAGTTGTATTTACTCAAACATTACTAGACCAAGATGCTAAATTTTCACATTTTTTTTTTCACAAAAAGACTTTGTGATTGAACAAATCTAGACACAGATAAACGCAGGATTAACAATTCCTTACGGAAGGCAAGGAAAGTGTGCAGACCCCACGGTGACGAAGGGAAGATCTGCATAAACATGATGGCGATGTTTGTGTTGTTGATACCTGTCTCTGATGAGTCAGTTATTGATGTGTTTAACAAAATTTGGTTGTTTTAATTTTATTTAAATGTTTGCATGGAACAAATCTGTATGGCAGAATAAGATCCTGAATTAAATTCATGATCGAAGACTGGAAAAATAGACGTACATGGTGGAAAATCATGCCCGCGAGCATTGCCTGTGTACACTCGCTTGTGTCGCAAGGCCCGTGTTGCTTGGTAAAAAAAGTGACTGCACATTTAAGATCAGACTATTGACACCCCCTACGGCATCAAATTTTTCAGTTAAATTGAAACAGAAAGTGCACATTGAATATAAATCATGCAATTTGTGACCAATTTACTGTTCATCACTTGGAATGAATCGCAAAAATAGCTGAGCAAGTATCTGAGTATAAGGACTTGGGTATCCTTATTTTCCAGGATTTATTACCCCCCCCCCCCCAACATGGGACAGATATTGTAAACAAGATATGTTTGTAAAACATAGATGCCCCCTGCCCTCATTACCCTTGCCCTAGCTACTCTATTGATAGTGGTAGATGGGGCACTTGTGACCTTACAAAATTAGCATATGTTGATCATACATCAATGTCACGTATTTTTAAACTTTAACCTAGCCCTTAAAAAATGACTAAAAACCTGGACAATATAAAAGTTATAGCTGAAAAATTAGTCATCATTTAGAAACCATATTCAGCAAAGTGGCTTTGTGACCTTGGAAATTAAGGCAGGGTCACTCATTTTCACTTGATCTTTTTCATTTATTGTGCAAAAACCACAGGAAGTCTACTGTCTGTGTGTGACCCTCAAAACTGGGTCAAGGTCACCCATCTGCAAACCCAAACTAGCCCTTATAGGCAACCATAAAGCTGTGCAATTTAAAGTGCTACCTCTAAAATGGAAGTTATAATGCAGAAACAATATTCAACCAAATGGCTCTGTGACCTTTGAAATTAGGTCAAGGTCACCCATCTTCAAACTTGACCTAGACGTGAATACGGACAATTATCCAGTGCAATATAAAAGTCCTAGTTTAAAAACAGATATGAGGGAAACATATTTGGGTCAGTTTTATATAAACCATTTAAAAATTTGTATTTTTTTTCACTCCCTCATTGTCAACTACGAGGTCTTAACAACAAACTGTTCCAGCCAAGAGCTCAAACTGATATTAAAACGCACTATTTTTCCAACAGAATTGTCAAGCCATGGAACAAGCTCCCTACAAACATCGCTGAGGCACCAACCCTGACATCCTTCTCCAGACAACTGAGATCCCTGCTAACATTGGAATAGAGGGATTAATCAACCAAGTAACGGTACCAACAGCCCAGGCATGTTCAATCATGCATGTCACTTGCTGTGAGAACAACTGCGTAAAAAACTGCCAGTGGCACAGAAATGTGTGATACCAGACGCTGGCAGCTTGCTAGGGGTTAAGTATCTGAACTAAATTGTAAAAAGTCAGAAATCCACAGCAATATTTAATCAAATGTACAGCTTTCTTGGACCCTTCCACAGGGAACATTTCCACCGAGTTTCACCTTGATCTGATTGATCGTTTTGGAGTACATGTAGATGTCGATATAGCCAAAACACACACACACACACACAAAAACCATAAAAACAGCTGCGCCACCTCTTGAACAAATTAACTTAACTAGGCGTCCCCAGAAGTGTCTCTATGAAATTTCCAAGCAATTGGCCAAGTGGTTTTGGAGAAGATTTTTTAAGATTTGACCAATGAACAAAAAGAAAAATCATAGAAAAATTTAACAAGAGGGCTGTGTGAACAGCCCATGCCTCAGCTGATCTTGACATTCATCACACTTGCAGCTCCATGAACTTGGGAAAGGATCAAGGACACCATGTTCTGAGTAAGTCTGACCTTTATAGAAGAACACTTATGTAAATGTAAATTAGCATTAGAATGCCCATTGACTTACATGGTAATCAATAGGAAAGGTGCATTTACCGCAAAGGAGCCGAATTGAAAAAATCATTAAAAACCAGCAATCCGCAGCATTCCCACATAGTGAACAACTTTGTTTGGCCCTTCCATAAGGAACATATCCACCACGAGTAAGCTTTATCTGAGTGACGGTTCTGGAGAAGAAGTCGAAAATAGATATAACACACAAAAATTCATAAAAAATCGGTAAAAAAACTGAAGCGCCACCTGGTGAACAAATTAACAACAAGGAGTCCCTAGGTGTCTTCCTGTGTGATATCAAAGCAATTGGGTGAGTGATTTCGGAGAAGAAGATTTTTTAAGATTAGTCCAACCCCCCCCCCCCCCAAAAAAAATTCATTAAAAATCAAAACTGGAGCATGAACATTTGAACAAAACTGGTAGAAACCCACCCAAGGTACATTGCGACCAAGTTTGAAGTTAATGTGGATGACAGTTTTGGAGAAGAAGTCGAAAATGTGAATTAGCATTAGAATGCCCATTGACTTCCATAGTAATCAATAGGAAAGCTGCATTGACCAATAAGTACCCCCAAATTGAAAAAATCATTAACAAGAGGGCTGTGTGAACAGCACGTGCCTCAGCTGATCTTGACATTCATTACACTTGCAGCTCCATGAACTTGGGAAAGGATCAAGGACACCATGTTCTGAGTAAGTCTGACCTTTATAGAAGAACACTTACATGTGCAACATCAAAGTTCAAGTAGTTCTCATGTTATAATGAACAGTAAAATTCATGTATGTTGCACTGTGACCCCACAAACGAGGTCAAGGTCATTCATGTACTGTCTAAGCATGACCTTCATACAGAATAATTAACATGTGCAGCTAACTCAAAACAGATCTCAAGTTATCAAGTAAACAGTAAATTTCGTGTCAGTTGTCCTGTGAATTAGCACTAGAATGCCCATGGACTTATATAGTAAACAATAGGAAAGCTGCATTGAACGATAAGTACCCGAATTGAAAATCCTTAAAAATCAGGAATCCAAAGCAGTGCCACCTAGTAAACAACTGTTTGACCCTTCCACAACAACATATCCATCACATTTCAGTTTAATCTGAGGGACAGTTCTGAGAACAAGTGAAAAATAGCAAAACCATACAAAAAATTCATAAAAAAAATTGCAGCGCCACCTGGTGAACAAATTGGGAACTAGGTGTCCCCGGGAGTGTCTATGTACGATATCAAAACAATTGGGTGAGTGGTTTCAGAGGAGAAGAATTTTAATTTTGAAGGTTTGCCCCAAAAAAGAACCAAAAAATTCATAAAAAATCCAAAACTCGACAGAGCGTGACCATTTGAACAAACTTGGTACCGTTTTACCCAAGGCACATCAACACCAAGTTTGAAGTACATATGGTCAATATTATTAAAGTTATGACCATTACAAGAAATTCCCATGTTAAACTTTCCTATTGAAACTTTTGTAGAGATTTTTGAAAAAAAAATCATAAAAAAATCCAAAATTCATTGGAACATGACCATTGGAACAAACCTGGTAGACACCCACCCAAGGTACATCTCCACCAAGTTTGAAGTAAATCTGGATGACGGTTTTGGAGAAGAAGTCGAAAATGTAAATTAGCATTAGAATGCCCATTGACTTACATGGTAATCAATAGGAAAGGTGCATTTACCGCAAAGGAGCCGAATTGAAAAAATCATAAAAAAACAGCAATCCGCAGCATTTCCACATAGTGAACAACATGTTTGGCCCTTCCATAAGGAACATATCCACCATGTGTAAGCTTAATCTGAGTGACGGTTCTGGAGAAGAAGTCGAAAATAGCTATAACATACAAAAATTCATAAAAAATTTAGGAAAAAACTGCAGCGCCACCTGGTGAACAAATTAAGAATAAGGAGTCCCAGGGAGTGTTCCTGTGTGATATCAAAGCAATTGGGTGAGTGGTTTCGGAGAAAAAGATTTTTTAAAATTTCACCCCAAAAAATGAACAAAAAAATTCATAAAAAATCCAAAAATCACTAGACCGTGACTATTTGAACAAACTTGGTAGAGACCCACCCAAGGGACATTGCCACCAAGTTTGAAGTTAATCTGGATGACGGTTTTGGAGAAGAAGTCGAAAATGTGAATTAGCATTAGAATGGCCATTGACTTCCATAGTAATCAACAGGAAAGCTGCATTGACCGATAAGTACCCGAATTCAAAAAATCGTAAAAAATCAGGAATCTGCAGCATTCCCACATAGTGAACAACTTTGTTTGACCCTTCTACAACAAACATATCCACCATGTTTCAGCTTAATCTGAGTGACGGTTCTGGAGAGGAAGTCGAAAATAGCTATAACACACAAAAATTCATAAAAAATAAGAAAAAAATTGCAGCACCACCTGGTGAACAAATTAAGAACTAGGAGTCCCAGGGAGTGTTCCCGTCTGATATCAAAGGAATTCGGTGAGCGGTTTCGGAGAAGAAGATTTTTTAAGATTTACCCAAAAAAGAACAAAATTCATATAAAAAATCCAAAAATCATTGGACCGTGACCATTTGAACAAACTTGGTAGAGACCCACCCAAGGCACATCTACACCAAGTTTGAAGTGGATCTGGCTGATGGTTTTTGAGAAGAAGTCCAAAATGTGAATTGTGGACGGACGGACGAGGGACCCTCACAAAACCCAATTTGACTGACAATTCAGCTCAGGTAAAAATCAGGAATCTGCAGCATTCCCACAGAGTGAACAACTTTGTTTGACCCTTCTACAAGGAACATATCCACCATGTTTCAGCTTAACCTGAGTGACGGTTCTGGAGAAGAAGTCGAAAATAGCTATAACACACAAAAATTCATAAAAAATTTAGAAAATTGCAGCGCCACCTGGTGAACAAATTAAGAACTAGGAGTCCCAGGGAGTGTTCCTGTGTGATATCAAAGCAATTGGGTGAGTGGTTTCGGAGAAAAAGATTTCTTAAGATTTCACCCAAAAAATGAACAAACAAATTCATAAAAAATCCAAAAATCACTAGACCGTGACTATTTGAACAAACTTGGTAGAGACCCACCCAAGGGACATTGCCACCAAGTTTGAAGTTAATCTGGATGACGGTTTTGGAGAAGAAGTCGAAAATGTGAATTAGCATTAGAATGGCCATTGACTTCCATAGTAATCAACAGGAAAGCTGCATTGACCGATAAGTACCCGAATTCAAAAAATCGTAAAAAATCAGGAATCTGCAGCATTCCCACATAGTGAACAACTTTGTTTGACCCTTCTACAACAAACATATCCACCATGTTTCAGCTTAATCTGAGTGACGGTTCTGGAGAAGAAGTCGAAAATAGCTATAACACACAAAAATTCATAAAAAATTAGAAGAAAATTGCAGCGCCACCTGGTGAACAAATTAAGAACTAGGAGTCCCAGGGAGTGTTCCTGTACAATATCAAAGCAATTGGGTGAGCGGTTTCGGAGAAGATTTTTTAAGATTTGCCCCCAAAAAGAACAAAAAAATTCATTTAAAATAAAAAATCATTGGACCGTGACCATTTGAACATACTTGGTGGAGACCCACTCAAGGCACATATCCACCAAGTTTGAAGTGGATCTGGCTGACGGTTTTTGAGGAGAAGTCGAAAATGTGAATTTTGGATGGACGGACGACAGACAACGGACGACGGACGGATGGCGGACGACGGACCCTCACAAAACCTCAACTGACTGACAAGTCAGCTGAGGTAAAAATCATTGAAGCATGACTATTTGTACAAACCTGGTCGAGACCCACCCAAATTATATTCCCACTGTGTCTGAAGAAAATCCAGCCGGTGGTTATGGAAGAACAGGCAAAAAGGTTACTAACCACTGCAAGCCCTGACTTGCATACGTGTAGTAATCAATAGTAAAGGAACATTTATTGATAAATTGGCGAATTAAAAAATCAGAAATGCACAGCAATACCACATAATGTACAGCTTTCTTTGACCGTTC
Organism: Hermodice carunculata; assembly: GCA_964020975.1. NCBI lineage: Eukaryota > Metazoa > Annelida > Polychaeta > Eunicida > Amphinomidae > Hermodice > Hermodice carunculata. The sequence continues at coordinate 52,225 of CAXHWN010001885.1, read as the reverse complement.
CACAAAGAACATTTCCAGCAAGTTTCAGCATGATCTGAATGACCGTTTTGGAGTAGATGTTGAAACTAAGAAAAACACACAAAAATTCATTAAAAAAAAAAAAAGAAAAAAAATTGCAGCGCCACGTCTTAAAGTTAAACAAATAAAGATTCAGGGGTCCCCAGAAGTGACCCTATGCAATTTCAAGCAATACGAGACATGCATATTAATTTCCCACAGCTACATACCTGATTGCCTAGTCTTGATTGGCAAGATATGGGTCCACCCACCTGTGGGGACAAGCGGGATATTCCTACTGTTTCGGAAATAAAGAACACTTATTAAAGGCAGAAGGAAATTTTTCAAATATATGACTCGGGAAGTGCTAGATGAATACCAGTTTGGCATTTGGGAACTTAAATTTCTCAAAAAAACGCTAGTTTTGTGAAAAATATGGCCCAGTCTGTGACAGTGATATGAACCACACGTCCCCCCTGATCACCTGGGGCCATATTCACAAAGAATTTGATCTGATCCCAACTTTAATCCCAAAATTAAAATCAATATGGTTTGGGCCATAAACTGCTTCATCCTTTGCTCAGTGTCTGGTCAAAACTTCTAGGATTAGCCAATATATGCTCTTGGCTACAATATGAACTTAAGGATTTACAGGTTCATTTTATTAAATCAATCTTAGTTTGATCTAGTATTTAATCTTTTGATCCAGGATTAAAATCTGGATAAAATCAAGATTGATTTAATAAAATGGAAACTTGAGTTTGAAAGTTCCAATTACAGCAGAGAACACAGATTAATTAATCTTGCAAGTTTAGATCAAACATTTGGCCAATGATTCAGCAGATCAAGACCCGAACGCACATTCTCTCATTTTAGGATTAAATTCAGGATCAGATTGAACTCTTTGTGAATATAGCCACTGGCATCAAAGCTGTGCTTTGTGGCAGGAAATTGATAAACATAGGTTGTATTGGCCAAGTGATTTTGACCTAAAAGGCTAAAAACAAACAAAAAGTAAAAAAATCCAAAAAAGAGCTGAAGCATGACCATTTGAACAAACTTGGGGCAGAAACCCAACCAAGGTACAGTCCCACCAAGTTTGAAGTGAATCTGCCCAGTGGTTTTGCAGAAGTCGAAAATGTGAAGTGTGGATGCCAGATGCTGCATGCCAGACACCAGACTGATGATGGGACAAAGACCCAGCCACCTCTTAAAAAGTGATGGTCATTCTTAAATATAAATTTTCATTCTAAAGCGATTGAGGATGCATGACAGCGAGTGACCAATGACATTGCAGGTTCCAGGTCACCTGACCAATTTTTACCAGTTTGAGTTAATATGACTCAAGTGGTCTACAAAGTGCTGCAGATCTACTTGTCATACACACACACACCCATCCCTTATCACTACTGTTGATGCAGAATATTGTGCAATTGATTTGTATTTTTTGTTTTCATTGACATGATTTTTTTTCGGAAAATTATACTCTTTTTGTATATATTATTTAGCATTGATCAAACAAAGGACACATAAAAATCAGCAATAAATCTTGTTTGAATCAACCAAATTTAGGCCTACCGGTTAATTTGCGTTCATAACCACAAGGTGGCTCTCCAAAACATATGTGGCGGTTTGCTCAATTTTCAGAACAGCTGAATGAGCGGCGAAACACCGCTGACGCTTCAAGGATTCTGTGGAAATATAAGTGGTTTTGTGAGGTTTGTGGAGAATATAGAAGGACTTTTATGTAGCAGCATTTCAGAATGAGCTTTAAAGTGACTCTTTTCGGTTTTGGTTGCAGAATCGGAATCGTTCGGCCAGCACAAGAACCGAAAGCAAAGCTCAAGGTTCCTTGGGTGCCCCAATCATTTCGATTCTGCAACCAAAGCCTCAAAGGGTCACTTTAAAGCTATATTAAGCTTCTATATTTTGACATCAAATTTGGCCAAACTAGCTCTGAAAATTGAAAAAGCATGTCGCTTATCGTAAATATTTGTTGTTTCTCAGATACAGGTGTTTGAAGTTGGAATGATGATACATCAAAGTAAAGTTACTTTTAACTAAATCTGGTGTCCAAATGATACCAAATTTTAAAAATTCTGAGGCACCCTTTTTGATTCATCGCATGAAGCTGAGTTTCAGAATACTACAAACTTACCCCAGCTTTGCAATTAGGTAGCAATGTTGTCAGAAGAGATCATTAAAAATTGGGCGTATGATCCAGACATGATCAATATTTAATTGGGGAGACTCTTCTCTCCCATGGGTTCCAGAGAATCCTGCTTATTTGGCCCTGTGTAGTACGTCTTGTAAATCAAATAAACATGTCACATACTTGTGACCACTGGTATTATACATCTAGGCCAACCGTCCAATGGACTAGAAGCCAATGTGATGGATGTCACAATAATTAGGTCATTGTACAGTTTTATCGTATATATGCATCTAGGAACATTACCCTGTCCTTTGAAGGCCACTGTATCTAACACAGCTTTCAGGTTCTATAGAATAGCAGAGCAAAGAAATGCAACCTTAGACCACCTCCCAAACAAATAGCAACCATAATTGTTTAGGTTTACTCTCCCGGGGTGGAATAGAACTCACTAGCCTGTGAGGTGTCCTGGAAAAGATAAAACTGGTCAAGCACTTTGGCACGCCATGTGTTTGAGAAATTAACTCCACAGTGATCATAGACAATGGGTCTCCTAAAATGGAATTGTTGTGGACCTACTCATTCCCTCAGTGACCCTGCTTTCCTGTGCATGATGCTCATGCTCATAGTACTGGTTATGAGATCAGGAGAGATAATTTGATGCATTCTAGGGTATCTTATAAAAATATATTATTTATATTGTATTAAAAAAACATCAGTCAAAGTAAAAATTCAGTGATGGTCATTTTCAATGACCATGAAAAGCTTCCATTAAAATGGAATTACTTGCTGATTGTAGACATTTTTCCCTTGAAAATCCACAGAATTTCAGCAAAATGGAGGTAAAATCCAAGAGAGAATTTGACAACACAATATTATTTCACGGTTTTGTCACTGAAAGTTGAAACATGTTGTTACTTAGTTGGAGTTTGGAAAGGGCACAGCAATATTTACCAACACGGAGATTCTTATTTTTGAAAGCATTATTTACGGTAGTCAATAGGTCTACATTGAGTTACATCAATACTAACCCAGCCAATTTTTCATAGCACTTTGCTATGGATCTACAGCAATATTTACCAACACGAGGATTATTATTTTTGACAACATTATTTATGGTAGTCAATAGATCTACACTGATTAACATCAATGTTAACCCAGCCAATTTTTATAGCATTTTGCTATGGATCTACTGCTAATTTCACACACTGCAAGTGTCTGCTTTCACCATCTTCTACACATAAACTTAAATTTGCTCTAGATTTGAAGTCCCTATCTTCAAGTAAAAGGCAATCCAACCCTTCCAAACTCCATTATTTCATTGGAACAAGTCTATTTTACTAAGAGCTAACTTTACATAGCTATTGGCAGTCGCTATACCTTGACTTGAGATAAAGATGGCTTAAGGCAACAAATCTGAGTTGTTATGAAGCTGGCATTGTTTAAAATTCACATCAGATAATGCGAGAGATCGCGTGGAAGTGACCTAGGGTATCCACTTCATTTCACTTAGCTTGGCTGCCGAAGCATCAAAACAACCTGACGCTCAGGCAGTTGGCTGCAATAACAAAGCTGACCAGTGACGATGATATTAAAAGGAAGCAGTTTTTCCAAATTCCGAATGCTACACGTACGAAAAGACCCCCTCCCCCCCAAAAAAAAAACAAAACAAAAACAAAAAAAAACAAAAAAAGAAACGGAAGCTGGCCATGAAATGGCTACATAATGTTGGCACAGGTCACACGGTTGATAATATAACTTCAACAGAAAAGTTGTTTGTGAGGCAGGGTTTCCGCCAGAGGGTAAAAAGGGTAAAATAGCATACCCTAAAAAATCTCAAGGGTACTTTTGCTTACCCTAAGATTTTAGCAGAAAAGAAAAATTTTAGCATATATTACCCAGAAATACCCCATAAAGGCTTCATTAAGAAAATGTTTACTTGAGAATATGAAAATTTGAGTACACTCTACCCTAAAATTTCACTCTCGCAGAAACCCTGTGAGGATCATCTCATTAAACATGATTTCGAAAATGACACCCAGAACCTTGTTATGGGACTACCATAGCACTTCTTAAAAAGGACGCCGGTCTACTGTGCTTGTCCACAGATGGCCAACATGGGTCAATAGACTGGGTTTGCGGGAGAGTGCTCCCGAAAGAGGGATAAGAGCAAAACGTTCCGATTCGGAATAATCCGGCTCCCACATATAGCCATCAAAACCTAGTAGGGTCCATATAGATCTCATTTTCATCCCTTCCTTTCATTGCCAAACCTTTCCAATAATCCAAGCATAACCAATGATCAATAATTCAAAACATTTCTGGTGCATTTGGGGTGGCCTTATAAGAGGGGGACCACTGTATTCCTATTTTTATGTCTCCTTCCAATATAGTACTGTAAACAGTCTTATTCACATCTCCCCGTTTAGAAAGCATTTATTTTTTTTTGCCACTTCAGGTGCTGACAGTAGTGGTAGTCTGATGTCACACTACCAGTGGTGACTTGATCAAAATGTCGATCTCTGGACTGCTGAAAATTCATTCTTCTTTTGCGTAAAAATGTTATCATCATCAGAATTTAAAGAAATGATAACTCATTTGAGTTGCCGAGTGATTATTTCATCAATTTAGTCTTAGAATGTCTCTGATGCCTGACTCTGACAGCTCTTCATCAGTACAAAAATACCGTTCAAAGAACGCAGTACCCTTCAGCCACCTTCAATCTCTTTTGCTGTAAGTGAATAGGAATAGTGTCCCATAGTACCTGTATAGTGTATGATCAGAAAGCTGCTGGTAGCCTGTCGTGTAAGAGATCACGGCCATTTTGCCACTCATCAAATAATTTCACAAATGGAGATCTTGTCATAAATTCAACAAATACTACTATTGTACACTTGACCTTTGACCTCAAAAACATTAGGTCAAATATAGAGGTATAACCTTGACTTTCAATAGCCTTCTAGATCACCCTATGTTGCTTCTTTTGTTTTAAGATTTAGATTTCTAGATGCACAATGTCACTCAGCAAACTTATGACCCGTCTGTGACCTTGAAAATTAGGTCAAGGTCAATTATGCTTGCACACAAAGCAAGCCTTATAGTGGTGTACAAAATTTCAAAGAATAGGTCACTGTGACCCAGATACTTAACCTAGTGACCTACTTTTGATTCATGACACATTTTTTGGTTATGATACATGTGTGTATAAAATTTCATGTAACTGACTTAAATACTTCCTTACTTATACCAATACCACCATTGTGCACTTGACCTTTGACCTCAAAAAGTAGGTCAAATATAAAGCTGTGACCTCGATTTTCAATAGGCGTCTAGATCACTTTATGAAGCTTCTTGTGTGTAAGCTTTAGATTGCTAGATGCAGGCTTTCAATAGTTAGAGTGGTAAGGTCTCTCAGCACATGTGACCATTGTGTGACCTTGAGAATTAGGTCAAAGTCAACTATGCTTGCACACAAAGCAAGCCTTAGAGTGGTGTACTCTCATGTGCAATTTGTAAGTGTTGTCTCAAACTTTTCTGAAGTTATAGTGGTAAACAAAATTTCAATGAATAGGTCACTGTGACCCAGATACTGTGTGTATAAAATTTTATGTAACTGACTTAAATACTTCTTTACTAATAAATACCAATACCATCATTGTGCACTTGACTTTTGACCTCTAAAAGTACGTCAAATATACAGCTATGACCTTGATTTTAAATAGGCTTCTAGTTTGCTAGATGCAGACTTTCAATAGTAAGAGTGGTAACGTTGCTCAGCATGTGACCATTGTGTGACCTTGAGAATTAGGTCAAGGTCAACTATGCTTGCACACAAAGTAGGCCATATAGGAGTGTAATATCATGTGCAATTTGAAAGTCCTGTCTCAAAAATTTCTGAAGTTATGGTGGTAAAACCATGGGACGGAGGGACAGACGGACAGATGGACGGACGGACGGCGGCGGGTACGACAATACCCGTCGGCCTCATAAGGCCGAAGGGTAAAAATGACGAAAATGTACCTCCAAATTATAAACCAACAGAGTGCCAGATACATCAATTAAGACTCATTACATCTGATGATGAGGAGGGGTTTTATACCATATTAGTGTACAATAATTATGAGTGACATAGGGTTGAGTAATTTTTGAAGGAAAAAGTTACTCAAACTAGTCTTTAAACATGAAAATTCCTGTGGTGTACTGGATATTCCTTGCAGTATTAAAAATCAACACCCAGCATCCTGCAAGTTGGTCACTTGGGTGCTTCATGAGGATAGTCAAGTGCACGTGAAGTGAAAGGACCACCAGCATTAAAGTGAGTCAAGCGGAATAAAACTATAATTTTATGTTCGAAATGAGTGGGACTCGAACCTGCAACCTTTGGCACCAGTTGCCTAGCTGAAATGGGAAACGCACATATCCACTCGACCAAATAGTATACCCATTCTCAAAAAAGAATGGTTCAATGGAGGAAGTTATGTGCGAGTGCCATATCAACACGGTTATGCAGTATAAGCACTGAGTCGGCAATTATTTCCAGAATCGGGGACTTAAATCTACCAGCATTAAGGAAATGCCAAAAATATAATAATAATGTAATAAACAGAAACAGTATGAGAGTGGATGGAAGGAAATCTGATCAGATACTCGTAGATAAGTCTTGCACTGAGAAGCTTCAATAGGTTTACTTTGTTGTATAGAAAAATGAAATGTTAATCTTACGTATTATTTATCCACATCCATAACATCCCCCCTCAAAATAAAATTGCATACAATTTTACATAGATCATCAAAGATCAATACTTGCTCAGATATTATATTGTTATATCAGTGCTGCCACTGCCTAATTACAAAATAGTATCCAATTTAACTTTTAAAAAAAAGCATAAACCTGAAGCAACTCATGGGTATTGCAGCAAAATTGTACATAACAAGAGAGCTGTGCGAACAGCCCTTTCTCAGCTGACGTCAAGATTCATAACTTTTGTGGCTCTGTAAACTTGGGACAGGACCAAGGTCACCCATGTGCTGAGTAAGTCTGACTTATACAGAAGAACACTAACATACATGTGCAACATCAAAGTCCCAGTTCAAGTACTTCTCAAGTTATAGCACTGAAGAGTAAAATAAATGTACGTTGCACTGTGACCTTAGAAATGAGATCAAGGTCACTCATATACTGTCTAAGCATGACCTTCATAGAGAAACATTAACATGTGCAACATCAAGGTCCTTTTTATCTTCAGTTATCAAGTAAACTGTAAATTTCATATCAGTTGTCCAATGACCTTGGGTCACTCATGTACTGTTTGAGTGTGGCCCTCAAAGAGGGTATCCCATGACACTGTAAAACATGGAAGTAGAACAAATAGTTTTCAAGTTATCATGTGAAGAGTTAAATAAACTTAAGTGACCCTGCGACCTTGACAATGAAGTCAAGGTCACCCATATACTGTGTAACTCAAGTCTTTACATGCAATTTTGAATCAATTGGCCAAGTGGTTTTGGAGATTTTTTTTTTTTCAGATTTGGCCAAAAAATTTACCAAAAACTCATAAAAAATATAAAAAAGTCACTGGAGCATGACCATTGAACAAACTTAGCAGAGACCCACCCAGGGTACATCTCCACAGAGTTTGAAGTGAATCTGATGAGTGGTTTTGTAAAAAAAAAGCCCAAAATGTGAATTACCATTGCAATCCCAAGTCACTTACATAGTAATCAATAGCACTGTATGCATAAAACCAATATTAAGTACCCAAATTGAAAAATTCATTAAAAATCAGGGATTCATAGTGTGAAGTTCTCACACGATAATTGTCACTTTGAAAACTTGACAAGTTTATCAATTCCACGGTCCACATATAATGTATCAATTACAACTCCTGTTCCTTCCCAAGGCACAATATTGCCTGGGTGACGAAACTCACAGCCAGCCTCTTTTGACTACACAATTTCAACAAGTCAGATTCTTACTACCACTATTTAATAATCTATATAAATTGTATATAAAACAGACTTTGCATGCTTCACACGTTTGTTACGTGCATAATTTGCATATAATTTGGAAATGTTCATTGGTCGAAAGTTCTGACATGTTTCCGCTGACCTTCCCCTTGTACCTTTTGATTCCTGCATCATTTAGGTTGTCCTATTATCTGGTCAAGATTAGACAACACTATCACTATCTTTCAAATGATGACACTGTGTTCTACCCAACATCACATCATTATTAAATAAAAGCTGACTTGGCCTGATGAAACTCAAGATGCATACAGATGGCCCAAGCATGAGCAGTCAGTTTTAAATGTCACAATGCATAAGATTTTATACTTGTTCTTGGACACCTCAAATCACTGGAAAATTTAAAAGAATTTTTACAAAATCTTTACAATAGCATCGCCACCTTGTGAACATCTTTGTTTGGCCTTTGTAAAAGGAACATTTCCACCAAGTTCCAGCATAATCTGAGTGACGGCTTTGGAGAAGTCAAATATAGCAAAACATATTTTTTACATAATTTTTTTTTTAAATCACTGCGCCACCTGTTGAACAAATTAAGGTCTAAGGGTCCCCAGAAGTCTCCCTAAGCAATTTCGAAGCAATTGACCCAGCACTTTTGGAGAAATTTTTTTTTCTTCTAAGATTTGCCCACCCCCAGTTCATAAAAAAAATCCAAAAATCAATGGACCGTCACCATATGTACAAGCTTGGTAGGGATCCAAGTACATTCCCACCAAGTTTGAGGTAAATCGGATCAGTGACTTTGGAAAAGAAGTCAAAAATGTGAATTGTGGATACTGACAGATGGACGATGGATGCCTAACCACCACATAAGTTCAGCTGACTGCCAAGTCAGCTGAGCTAAAAATCACCCATTGTTGCATGTAATGAACAAAGAACAGACTTCCATGCTGAGATGTACCACTTAGAGTGCATTTTTAGCTGTGTCTGATGGGAACCAGGACCTTGGCTGTGCATGAGGTATCTCTGTGCCATGGGCCAGATCCTCATGATGATGTGTCTCTTGGTAATCATTACATGAGCATAAAGAATGAGAGAGGTCCCAGGACAATCATCATTCACAGTTTATACCCTCAGCGTTAATTGCCCTTATATACAACTTTACAAGGTTTATGCAAATGTCAAAATAAAAAAACACTACATAAATCTTCCCTATTGATCATACATAAAATCATTACAGCCACATACAAACTTAGTTATACACAATTTAGATCACATAATATATTATTTAGGTGAATGAACACCAGCTTTTATCTCCATGTAGAAATAATTAATCCACATTAATCCAACAGAGTTTTACTCAATACATACTCAAGAACATTGACATAAGGAAATCACATGTCTGGAGAAACAAATTTTATGCATGATATATGGAAAACTTCAACTATCAAAGTAAAAATTGTCAAAGTAGACTGGCAGTCTGTGGCTGTATATAGTACACAGTATATATCAATTGACTGACCCATCTCAGTTAACTATTTAACTGACACACGAAAAAACATTGAATTATAATCAATCAATCAATAATACACATTTCCATAGCCTATAATTATCAATAAGGTCGGCAGTCTTTGTCTGACCAACCGTTTAAAAAAAAAAAAAAACCACAAACCTATCATGCCAGCCTCATATCAGGATAACACAGGGGGTGGTTTCTGATTCACGGCTTTTCTTGCTTTATGATCTAGACTGTTTGTTTTAACCCAAAATGCTCGTTGAGATGGTTCACCCCTGATTTGGACTTAATATTCAGTGTTGCCTCCCACTTTTCTCTTTCCCAGTACATGTTTTATCTTGTGATAGCCCCTGGAATCTGACTCTGTTTGGCTTCTATCTAACAAACTTTGGAGCTGCACAGGGATGCCATACCTATCTGGGGGGCACTTTGGACGTTTAGACAGTCTACAGGTCTCCTGTTGAGGTGGTTTCCCTGCAGCAGTATCTGTACCATAATTGGAGGACTGACCCCTCCCTGTACTGGTAGGCTGTTTTTGACTTGTGCTGCCTTGGTCAGCTTGCAGCAGCTGATCAGGGACTTTGTCATCAACATTTATGATAACACGGGGAACATGAATTTGGGTTCTCTGAGTCTGGGTGCCTTACATAAGCAATTTTTAAATGATTTACATGAATGGGCCTTGGAAACTTTTGGCCTGTGCAGGCCTCTATCAGCGTAACCCTATGATCACTGAGCACCTGTTCAACTATATATGGTCCTGTGTACTTAAAGTTTAACTTAATTGGTACCCGGACCTGTTCTGTCACACAGCCGATATGCATAGTCATTTGGCTTTAGAGCTAAGGGATTCTGCTTGGAATTTTCCCGATCTATCATGTTTTGCTTAGCGTTACTTGCGTTTTGACACACATCATCCCTCACTACTCGCAGCTTTTCCATGTGATCCTTGATATGCATATCTCTGGTGATCAAAACCATGTGCATGGGATATAGCTATTATAGGGATAAAGCTGTTCTATCACCAAAAATGACCTCATATGGAGTGTACCCTAGGCTTGTATTTACAGACCTATTCATGGAAAAAACAAACTGACCAATTCTTACGACCAGAATGTAAGCCGTTCTGCCAAAGTTCTGTGTGATCGCTCAACTGCTCCAAGACAGTGGTGCATGAAGCTAGGGGTGTATTCTAGAGTCATACCTAAGAGTCTACATACTTCCTTTGTCAAGTTAGCAGTAAACTCACTACCACAGACTGGCACAGTCTCCAGGAGCAGTGCCCACCCCGTAAACTTGTGCATATAACTTAATAAAGTCCTATTACCACAGAAGCAGCATCCTTGCTGGGTAGGGGCATATGTACCAAGAACTTATTAAACATGCAGATACAGGTAAGGACATAGCCTAGGTAAAGCCTTGGGGAGCAACTGGTAGAGGGCCATATACTAGATCCATTTCCCACACTTTGAATGGGGCAGAAGTATGGCGGACTTTCAGTGACTTTCAATGTGGGCTTTGGCCCTACAGAACCCGGCACAACAGAAAATATATGTATTTTTTTTGTATATTACACAGTTCATACTTATGTGGGACATTAATCTAAATTAAATTATGACAGAAATGATCAATAGTTTCACTTTTCCGTTAGATAACGGAAAAGGAAACTTAGTTTTAAAATGTCGGAAGAGCTGAACGTGGTGATATCGGGCGACCATGAAAGCTTTTCTCTTTTTTTTCGTAAAATTTTGCCCGATTGATACTGAACTTAAGAACGCTTCAATTAAAAACATCCCTTTAAAGCGCTAGTTTCAACTTCACTTACCTGTGATTGAATAAATTGTCAGTCCTGATATTACAAACTTCCGACTTCAAACCTTTGCACTCCCCCTGCCTTACCTGCTGAAAAGACCGCGCAGAGCGTTTCAAAGCAACGTCACCAGCTGATATCGAGGTCATTGGGTGCTCATGGACAGGTAATCCGTTCACTTGATTTGGTTAAGGGTTTAGTTATTTTTCGAATGTCATTATTTCCACGGCCTATTGTCTTTCAAAATATTAAATTACAAAAAAATAATTGTTGTGGATTCTAGTGTCATTTCAAGCCTCATCGCAACGATTTTGTTTCTGCAATGTGGAAATGTATTAAGGGGATGACATGGCTAATAACAGCAAAGGGAGATTTGATTGGTCAAAAGTTTCTTTGAATTTTTTGACGTCATTGAGTCGCTGTCGCCAGGCATAATGTTAATTTCTTGGCTGAAATATAGATGGCGCAAAAGCCAATATGAAGGGAGTAAATCTCGGTACAATTATTCATGTGACAGCAGGTTTCCCTACCTCATGGGAAAATGTGCTCCGGGCATTATCATTATTATTAATATGTTGTAGGCATAGCCTAAGATGCGAGCATCAGCATTACAAAGTATCGATAATAACGTCGGTGGATCAGGCAATACATCGCACCTGGTCGTTAGGTCCCTCTAGCGGCCATTTACTAAACCAGTCTAGAGGGGCGAGGCCGTACTACCTTGGGTGACTGCCTGTCTCAAGTCAGGAGTGAAATTTGTTTCTTCACATTGGTAATGGAAAAGAAATGTTGATGCTTTGGCAAGTCTGAAATCTCTTTGCTGTCATTGTTGGGTTTGGAATGAATGAATATGGATCAAGTGTTTCTTTACTATTTGAAAATTACTTCATTGGCTATGTTGTGCTGTGGGCTTTGTTCTCCGACTCATAGTTATAGTGGAGGTAGGGTGTGCGTATAATGTTCCAGATTCATAAATATCACAAAAACGATGTAGGCCTACTTTGCTCTTTTACTTTAAACTAAGCTGACTGACAAGTCGGGAGAACTAAAAGGTGATAGGCCTAACAGGTCTCTTTTAATTTTGGGGAGAAGAAATGAAATTTGTGTTTTGGGTGGTTAGGCCTATACATTTTGGAAAAAGAACTAGTGTCTGCAGTTAATGATGAATATTTCTAAGGTTGAGAGGACCGGTTTAAAACCACCAGTTGCCTTTTTATGGGTGACTGCCTGTCTCAAGTCAGGAGTGAAATTTGTTTCTTCACATTGGTAATGGAAAAGAAATGTTGATGCTTTGGCAAGTCTAAAATCTCTTTGCTGTCATTGTTGGTTTGGAATGAATGAATATGGATCACGTGTTTCTTTACTATTTGAACAAATGAACGAAATTATCTCCCGTATAGCCTTTCCTTTTGTTAGACGCTGTGTTGTGAGCGTCAGTGTTCTGGCTAGCCAAACTTTGTACTATTGTAGTGGTTGTCAGAACTTTGCCAGAGGTGTGAACAACTGCAGTCACCTGAACACCCACACACCATGATCTGGGTGCAGAATGGATTAGGCCATGGAGCTGGACAGACATGTTTAACCTGTTGCCAGCCCTGTGACCAGCACCACAATTGGACACTGTCTCTTGTGTAATGAGACCCTGGGGATGAGACCTGAAGATATACATATACATAATACATGAGTGTGATTCTCATGGACTAAGAAGGTATAACTTCAGTTTACAACTACAAATTTAAGTATTGTTCGCAATATCTTTATATCGCCAAAGTACAGAAAGTACTGCCATCTGTTTTAGCATGGATTACATAACTATATTCCCTACGGAAAACCATAAATTTTACACTGGAACTGCCAGAGAAGCAAATTAAGGGGAGTCAGGACGGAGAAGCATAACTGACAGAGTTGTAAAAGCGAAGTTGCACCAATGAGGCTATTTACAATCAGTGGGTGAGGACTGGTAGTGCAGCAAACTATTAAATGGAGCTGATACAGAGCATGCAAAAGGAGTCAAAGTCATATATCAGTTGGCAGAAAGGTATGAATTGAGAGGTCATGATGAGGTTGAGGTTTGGAAAACATAAATTGGGAAGATAGTGACAGAAAGATGTAAGGAAGACTGGAAAAACGGAAATAAGTATCCTGAAAACTGTTTGGGATATTAAGATTGGGTTCCAACTTTTTTCGTCTTCACGTTTGTAATGGACATTAAATGAGGGTTCGGTCATTTGAAATTATGCTTCATGAATTGGTTTCAAATGTTTAATCGTTAACTGATTTCAAATTTTAAATCATTGATATTTTCCAAAACTAAGACATTTCATTTCAAGTTGTAGTAGTTTAAATCTCTGATAGCTTCCAATTATGAAAATCTGAAGCAAATCTTTTCTGGCTTACATTCAGCTCTCTGGCTCTTCCATATCAGGCTGCGCAACAACAAAAAAAACACACACACACACAAAAAAAAAGCTTTGAAAAAGTCTTCGCCTGCATGGTTAAATTTCAAATCGTCGGTGGATAAAAAACACTACTACTTTTGCCCACTATTGGTGAGATTTAGGTTAATAAATTGTCTTCTTTTCGTCTAATTCGTGTAGTGATCGATGTTTAGCCTGGTGTTTGTCCAATGACATGCTGTCGACCATCCTCGACTGCTTGCATGTTCAATAAGGCTCTCTCGCCAACAATTTGAGCTTTACTCGGATTACTTCGGCACTGGTCGACATCAGTTTACACGCACGCATGCATGCATACATCCATGCATATATGTATGTATATATTATTCAACTTTATCATTCAAAGATTCATTGCAGTAATCAATCAATCATTGATTTGAAAATATTTTTATTGCCAACAGGAATGCACATTATATACGTACATTAAAAGATCGATCATGATTTTCCTAAGCGTATGGCGAACAAGCATCTGAAGGTGATCAGTTTGAAAAACAGAAAGAGTCCTGAGAGAGTTATTGTCTGCTTCTTTTCCTTCTTGCGCCTGAGTGTGAAGAAGCTCTGTGTCTATTGATGATCAGCCATTCAAATATCGAAACGTTACGAAGCCATTTATTAATTTCGTCATCAGACCACTCAGTTATCTTAGCCATCTTGTCATATCGTACATTCCTTGATCTTTCTTGAACCATTCTGGTTTCAGTGTGCGCGACACCTGGAACCGCGTTCATGTTTTCCTGTTTTCAAATTTAATGAGTTTAAACAAAAATCAACATGCATGACAATGGTTACTTAATGTAGTGGGTAATTTTTTAAGGTAAGTCCCAATTTGTTCACGGATGCCATCCATGATTTAATAATCCTGCACATAGTCGTCGTATGTATTCAAATTAAAAGAGGTGAATCAGGTGTGTCTGCTAAAATGTAATGACAAAAAGTACACCTTTCAAGCTCTATAATCCTGATAAAAAGCTGCTTCTCATCAGTTGAGTTACTCCGAGTCCGTGAAGGTCTTCTCACACGCAGAAATATATACCTAGACAAAACAAATGGATAACTTTACACAAAGAGACGCGATAAAGCAAATTTAAACCGACAGATCGTGGGGAATATGAAAATTACATGGTTGACAAGATTTAGTACAATCTATGATTTGGTGCATGGGCAAGTATAGTCATTGTTCGTTCTGATATTTTAACATTACAGTTGTCCTCGGAATAATTTTGATGCATGCATGCCGTAATTTCATTTATCTAGACCACAGATCCTCAAGGTTATGTGTTTTATATGTTGTCTTTATTGCTTTTGGAATACAAATCTTCAATATTGTGTTTATTACTTTTGGAATGCAAGTCATCGATATTGTTTGTAATATTTCCCAAAGACCATTAGTGGATGGCCATAAAGTTGTGCTAATTCGAGACAGTATCTTAAGTTTCAATTTCCAGTGACCATTAGTGGATCAGCATGATCTTACAACAACACACGACTTGCCACTGAAGTAAGTTTTCAATTTTGAGTCGCCATTCATTTGCGGTAATGAAGTTACGCAGATTAAACTCACAGCTAGTGGCGTCGCGGTTAGGATTAGCGGATCATCATCTTGGCTGCTTGACGAATTTCTTCAGTTGACACAAAGCCATCACCTGATTGGATAAACATATGCATTGATATAACTATATTGGAATTTGAGCGACAGGTCATCAAGCGTACTTTACTGTTACCTCTCGCTCCGTTCGGCCAAGCAAGAACAACAGTTTTCAAGCAAATAAAGAAAACATTCATTCATGCCCATGATGATAATAATCATCATCATCATCATCATCATCATCATCATCATCATCATCATCATCATCATCATCATCATCATCATCATCATCATCATTATCCCTCTGGAGCTTCCACTCGTTTACCCAAATTATTAATGGAGTGACATGCCCCCAAGAATGAGAAATTAAAATGCAGAATACATCAAGATAAATACATACACATCACAGGAATGATAATCACAGAAAACACAAAATACACCTGACATAGAACGCTCGCATAAAATCATAAAATAATTAAAAACTTTTCACAGTAAAAATATATGCACCAGTACGACCGTCGTACAACACGTGACGGTGGGGAGGCTGACATTGCCCCTGGGGCTGCTATCCCGAGTCCTGTATAGGAACGGGGGGGGGGGGGGCGCTCATAACGCAGCTACTAGGCTGGCGCAACCAGCCACCCCCCCTCCTCACTTGCGACGACGAAATCAAAATCCTGTAAAACATATACAGTAAACTATATCCAACCATATCATACACAGTAGACTTTATCATACCGCATCCTGCCATATCATATATGTAATAAACCGAATCATATCATATCCTGCCATCTCATATATACAGTAAGCCATATCATAGGGCTACCATATCATATACAATAAGCCATATCGTACCACATTCTGCTTTATCATATAGAGTAAGCCATATCATACCACATAGCATCATATCACACCACATCCTATACCATACCATATTCAGTAAACCATATCATACCACATCATACCGTACTTTTACTGTGATATATGACAAGTTCTGTCAAATTGTGGCTACTGAGATGGATAAAAAGCTAAATAAGAAGGTGCTTAACATAAAGAGCGGACTTAGTAACAAACGGAGGAGAATAAAAAAGCAGTGGTGGTCGGAGGACTTAACATCATCGTGGAACGCACTATGTGATGCTGAAGATAGATGGAGAAAGGCCCAACCAGCAGAGAAACCGAGATATAAAGCAAACATGAAAAGACACCTGCGCGAATTCGACAGAAAGATTCAGTCAGCAAAGAGGAAGTTTTGGGCAGAACAACAAAGAAAACTTGGTGAGCGACAATCTAAGGACTCAAAAGAGTTTTGGAAAGTAATTGGAAGAATATGTATAGGTGAGGAAAGGCACAAGAAAATACCATTTGAAATAGTACAGATGGATGGTACTGTGACTAGGGACCCAGATCTAGTCCTCAGAAAATGGAAAAGTGTTTACTGCGATCTTCTAAATCCAGTGTCTGAAACGGATACAGCCACTGACAGGCCCAATGTCAATGTTAACGCAGACCCAGAATCCTATGTCATGGGAGCAGAGACACTTAACGAACATATAGAAAGAGCAGAGGTTGTGAGAGCGATAAACAAAGCAAAGCTGGGGAAAGCCCCTGGCATTGATGAATTGCCGATAGAAGTTATTAGAAACAACAGCCCTTGACTATCTTCATAATCTGTTCATTGCCTGTTTTAGGACTGGAAAAGTACCAAATATATGGCAAAAAGGAATAATAAATCCCATACCAAAGAATAATACAGCTGATCTACGAGTACCATTGAACACTAAAGGAATAACTCTTGCGCCAACCATCTCAAAAATTTACACGTCCATCCTGAATAAACGCATTATGGACTGGGCAGAAGCAAATAACATTATAATTGAGGAACAAAATGGATTCAGAGTGGACCGAAACTGCATTGATCATGTTATCTCCCTGACAAGTATTATAGAATCCAGGAAAAACAAGGAAAAGATACGTTTATTGGTTTCATCGACTTCTGTAAAGCGTACGATAGAATTAATAGGCAGTTACTGTGGCACAAATTAGCGACGTATGGTATAGGAGGCAATGTGATGGCAGCGCTACAATCTCTGTACTCTAACGTCCAATGTTGTGTGCGTCTAGATGGCATGGATACAGAGTGGTTCCCAGTACAGTGCGGGTTAAAACACGGGTGCAACATCTCACCCACACTGTTTAACCTGTTTATAAACGACCTAGCGGTGCAAATAAAGAATGCTAACAAAGGTATACAATTAGGAGAGGAGATGTTGAGCATCCTTTTATTTGCCGATGACATAGTAATCATAGCGGAAAAAGAAGAAGACTTGTAACATAATTTCGACTTACTACACGAATGGTGCGAAACATGGAAAATGAAAGTGAATTCAGACGAAACAAAAATTATCCATTGTAGGCGTCCATCAAAACCAAGGAGTGAGTTTGCCTTCGCATGTGGTGAGAATCCACTGTTGACAGTTGACAAATATAGATACCTAGGACTGTGGATAACAGAATTTTTGGACTATGACTTTATGGCAAAAGAGATCGCAAAAGCCGCACATAGAGCCCTTTGGGTTCTCATCGCCAAGGCGAATGCCTATTGTGGGATGCAATACAAAATCTTAACTCATCTGTACGAGTCCCTGGTTCTCCCTATATTGACGTATGGGGCTGCAGTATGGGGCCAAAAGGACATACCTTGTATAAACGCGGTGCACAATAGGGCCCGTCGCTACCTTCTGGGGGTAGGAAAACGGACACCAAATGCTGCGGTACAGGGGGACATGGGGTGGAAGGTCCCTTGGGAACATCAATGGCTCCATACGCTAAAATATTGGTGCAGATTCTCGTGTATGAACCCCGAGCGCCTACATAGGAAAATATTTATCTGGTGTACGAAAGTGACAAATAACCGAAATTGGACTTACAGGGCGACAAATTTCTGCGAGGTCAATAACTTCAATTACATGGTTGACCTAACCACACCGCAATCATGGTACAGTGCAAAAGAAAACGTAGAGAGAGAGTACTACGGACACAATCCACAACAAAATGGCATCAGGTGCTCGACCGGAACAGGCCATACGTGGGCCCGGTGGAAATAAATTAAGAGTATACCGGCTATTTAAACATGAATTCGCAATTGAGAAATATGTAACAATGACACTTCCAAGAAAGCATAGACGAGCGTTGGCCCAGTTTAGATGCGGCGTTACGGCCATCAGGATCGAGACGGCGCGGTATGGGGCTAACAGATTACCAGCGTGTGAGCGGACTTGTCACTTCTGTGAAAATCAAATTGAGAAGGGGTTCCATGTGGTCTTTGACTGTAAACTCTACGAAGATGAAAGAATACCTCTGATTAATAAAGTCAATGAATTTGTGCCTGATCTAATGAACCTAGATGCCAGTGAAAAGTTAAAAGCTGTTTTTGGTAGCCAGAATGATGAAGTGATAAGGGAGTTGGCCAAAACTCTCTGGACCTGTTTAGAAAAAAGGAAACAATTTTTTCACGGATATTCGATGAATACTTTAAAATTTATATATGTACGTTGCAGCAGTTCTATAAATACATCCCCTTGTGTATTTCTAGCCCCCCCCCCATTGCAATTTAATTAGGGATAGTACAGTTACATTTATCTTTACTGGAACTCTTGGAGTGTTAAAATACCAAGACACTGATAAGATATACAGTCTCTCATAACTCCTAATGGAGTGGCGGCAAGTACATGGCAATGATTTTTTATTTATATGAATGTTGATTTTATGCAGGTGAGACTCATATAAAATATTTACCTACTTACTTACAACAAACCATATCGTACCACATCCTACCATGCTATTTCAGTCATTCCCCTTTGATAAAGGGACACACGCCGAGGTGGAACAACCTTCTGTGAACCCTGCCGCCCTTCGCCACCCTTTCACTCCAAAACCAGATTTTCATAGTTCACCTCTCCTGCAGTATGTTAACTGCGGATGCGTCCATGGCTTCTCAAATGCATATATTCAGTCATGTTCTCTCGATTTTTACACATACGTGTACCTACAATCTTGCAACATACAAACCAAAAGTTAAAATGTATGAACATTTTTGCAACGGAATCCGTGATGTGCAAGATTAAAAACAAAATAGAGACTGTATTAGATTTACCATTTCGATCTATGGCGCCGAAGTCCCGCTTCTGCTCTCGTAAGGGAAGTTTTCCATCACCATGGAAATTGGCTTGGAACTGCTTGAAGTCCATTGCCGTTGGCTGTTATGCATGAGAAATTAAAGTTCCGTTAAGCCAAATTAACCCTTTGCTGTTATCATTTGTTTCCACATGCTATTCGACATATTCATTAGTCCTCACTCCCAAATTTTGAGTTTTGAATGCGCCAATGGAAGGATGGAGATAAGGGCTTGTAAAACTACCAAACTCATTCAGTTTTTTAAAGTCTTTTAACTTGTTTCTTTCATCCTTTTGTTTTTGTTGCATATGGTTTCACTTATTTCTGCACAACTTCTTGGGTATGCTAACATTAAATTTGTGTAGAATAGATCCATCGGCTTACTTATGTGTAGATGGAGATACGTGTATTTCTTTGTGATATATCACTAAAAATAATCAAGTCAAGTTTTCTACGATATTATTATTTTTAAATGATAACTTTTTTTATATTTTTTACAAATGTAATAGAGTTACATGTGCTAAAATGTATCTGAGTATATAATTACGGCGCTACTTGTTCAAAAGCTAAATCATACCTCCTCGTGAGAACGCTTGCAAATTCTGTATTCGCGGCATTTGCGGTAATAGTTCCCCAACCTGCCGGCCATGCCTATTAGTCCTCCTACAAATCTACTGCTCCGTCTGCGCCCTCTACTGCTCCGTCTGCGCCCTCCCCAGCGCCCCCATCCGTTGCTCAGATTTACGGCTATCATGGCGATGAGCACCAGTATGAGTATGCTCTTCCTCATGGTCACGTGCAATGGCTACGGACATGACAAAACAAAACGTGTATTAATATTCCGCGTACAGAGCTGGACAGTGTATACGGGCAGCTCCAAGTTGCCGTCGGACTTTGGTGAAAATAAGTGACCGTAATCTTATAAAGTTGTCATGATTAAAAATGAATGAAAACTATACACAGAAGAAATTTGAAATTCTCAAACTGTTGCAGATCAGTATGCAATCTGTGTCCAGTTTGGATTTTTTTCTTTTCTTTTCTTTTCTTTTCTTTTTTACCCTTCATATCTATTTCAAAGAAACAAACTTTTCAGCTACAAAACAGAAATAAACTCATGTCCCAGACTCCCTTCAAAAAGCCATTTTGTAATGAATATGGTGGGAAAAAGAAGTTTTGCATATTAATTTTGAAATCAACTATATTTGAACATTCACACACCGATTACATTTTTTCATCTTAACAGACCTTCAACCGTTCACACGACCTTCCACTTACATAAAGACACAGACGGTCATTCATGGACAAATACATACAACAAATGCAAGGCTATATCAACTTTCAGAAATGATATAAATGATATTTAATTACACATTTAGGGCACAGTTTTCACAACTTCATAAAAAGTATAACTAATAATAAATGGATGGATGGATGGATGGATAGATAGATAGATAGATAGATAGATAGATAGATAGATAGATAGATAGATAGCTAGATAGATAGATATATAGATAGATAAACAAGTAAATAAAGCTTTTCCTCGCCCCCATGTACAGTTAAAATCCCCATCTTCTACCCCAAGCCCCCGCCAAGTTAAGCTTCTTACCACTGACTTAAGACTTCTTCCCTCTACCTTCTCCCTATCCCACCACTGTTTAACACCCCCTCCCCCATCAATTCTCTAGATCGGTGTACTGTCAAATCGATATTCACTTCCAGATTCACAAATTCCAGCTTGACAAGGCACAGCTCTCGTCCATGCTTTAAACTCTCACCCACCTAGTGATATAGTTACCCCTTCACCTCGGCAGTGTCACCATCAAGAGTAGATTTAAAAAAAAAAAGTTACTTGCTCCCGCTCCCGGTTTATGTGCTTAATTACCCGGTAAAACATGCCTGGTATTACAAATTCCTGGCTCCTTCGATCCTCGCCTCTTCTGCTCCCATTTTGCCCATTTTAGCACGTTCACCTCTTCGCTGAACCAGTTTTACTCCCTTCCCTTGCCACTATCACACCTCGGCAAATGTAACATTACTTGTTAAATTGTATTTACTTCATTTCCTCATCTCTCGCCTATTTGTGCGCTGTTTATCCTGAGAAATCTTTACAACCAACCGTCGCCCTGCGTACTCCTCCATACATCATCATCATCATCATCATCATCATCATCATCATCATCATCATCATCATCATCATCATCATCATCATCATCATCATCATCATCATCATCATCATCTCCTCCTCCTCCTCCTCCTCCTCCTCCTCCTCCTCCTCCTCCTCCTCCTCCTCCTCCTCCTCCTCCTCCTCCTCCTTCTTTTTCCCGCCAGTGCCAATATGCAAAAGTCAGACATGCATGTGTTACTTTTTGTTTATTTCGTATCTTGAGCACACATGTGATATATTTGTTTGTTTTTCTTTCCTTTTTGTTTTTTGGGTAAATGCTTACATGAACTTCGTTAAATTCTACGTAATCTTGCCATCTCCACCAGGTTTTCTGCATGTGATTCCGGTATTTTTTTCACCACACCCGGTACCGATATTTTATTAACCGTTTTATGGTCGTACGGGCTAATAGCTCCATACTCATAATACATAATGTAGAGTACATAAAACATAAAAGTAATGTACAAGTATACACAGATCATAAAAAGTGTTAACACATATAATAAAATTTATCTCGCCTTAAGAAGCACTCTGTTAAATACAGAGCCACACTGATCTTGCAATGGTATTATGAATTGAGCATGAGCTTTTACTGGCATAGAAACTTCGAAAAAATTGTTGTAATGGAAGAGAAAAGAACTTTCTTATGTCGGTGTGCAGATTACAGAAAATAGTACATGCGAGTCATTTTCAGTAACGTCATTAAGACAGAAGAGTCAAATACGTTCCCTAATATAAACGTATTCATCGCAATGAATACGTTTATCGAATGCCTTAGCTCGGCTGGTTGAAATGAATGTATCCTCACTTTAGAATTCAGGCCCAGGAGTTTGCCAACGTTTACTCTTTAAAATTATTGAAGAGTGGCAATCTGCTGCGGATAACCATGAATATGTAGGTGTGATTTTAATGGACCTGTTAAAAGCTTTCGAGTGCCTACCTTATGATCTAATATAACAGAAACTCAAATCCTACGGTCTTTCTGCAAATGATTGTACTTTATTAGATAATTATTTCAAAGGCAGAAAGCAAAGGGTCAAGTACGGTGGCACTTCCAGTCAATGGACGAACCTAATATACGGAGTGCCACAGGGAAGTATTCTTGGCCCTTTGCTATTCAACATTTTTATGAATGATTTTCTGGATGTTATGGAAGGGCACTGTGACATCCACAATTATGCTGATGACAACACTTTATTCTTTCATGATCATGAATTGCAAAATGCCTTTGGAAAATGCTGCAAATATAGATATAAAAGGGTTCGTCGAAAACAACATGAATGCAAATCCGGACATTTTCCAGGCTATGATTCTATGCCCACGTACATACTGCCAAATCGAAAATGACTTTAAAAAAACAAAAAACAATGGAGTTACTATAAATCCCTAAAAATATGTAAAATTACTAGGGGTCTACATCCATGACAAACTAAGGTTTCATGATCATATTTCTCACATTTGTAAGCAAGCTGCTAATCAAATAAGTGTTTTACAAAGGTTCCTTCACATTCTGAATGAAAAGGAGAAGCTCTTAACCTTTAATGCATTTATTCTCTCTAATTTTGCCGCTCGCATGGCACCTATGTGGCCCTACAGACTGATAAATGGAAAAAATCCCAAGAAAGCGCCTTATGCTTTGTATATAATGACCATGTATCTATTAATCAAATTTACTAGAACGAGCTAAAACCCATCTTTAAATCTCAATAGAATTAGAACACTTTCGCTAGAGGTCTACAAAATTCTCAGTGATAGTCCACCCTTCTTAAGTGCTAAGTTTGCAAGAATGGAAACATCTTTTGATGTATGAGACAATAGTAAACTGTTGTAGCCTGATCACAAAACGATGACTTAAGGTAATAACTCTCAGATACCAAGGGACCAAGCTGTGGTGCAATTTGCCTCCTCATATTAAAGAATCCACAGATGTCAACCACTTTAAGAAGTTATTCTATCCCAGTCACATGCGCGCGCAAGGTAAATTCGTCTTTTTTTTCGGGCATAAATTTGTAACAAATCCCAGCAACTATGCCCTCTCGTGCATTGCTGACGTTGCTTGTTACGTCAGCAGCCAGCACATCGTGTTTCATCGATCTTGCTTTCATAAACAAAGTATAACGTGAAGTCTGCTGTAAGAACAGCACGCGCCGCACGCACCGCGTGATCACCCAAGTTGGGAAGCTTATTTCCGTTAAAAAAAATAAAAGGGGGGATGGGTCTGTCAATTGAGGCGGTTTTTTTTATATTTAAGTTGATCAGGTTTGCTTGTTTGTCTCTTGCAACATTACTATGTTCTCGGAAACTGGGACAGAATGGGGTTTAACTACTTCTGGGGAGGACTGGACGTTCAACTAAGCCCGCACCATGAAAGCTTGGCAGCCGTCCATGCCCTCCTTCGTCGGGCATGGACTAAATCTGCCAAGCCTTCATGGTGCGGGCTTAGTTGAACGTCCAATCCGCCCCAGAAGTAGTTAAACCCCTAAACCAAAATATGGCTTGGTTCCTCCTGCTCTTATTCTATGTGCACGCTATGCCAAGCCAGGGCTTCACTGGATCCCATTCATGATCATCTTAATTCCCTGGTGGCTGGTTAGACCAGCACATTGTTTCATCTGTGCATTACTGCTCTTTTTTTTCCTTTTCATTCTTCCTTGTAGAACAATGGTGCTATTGCACTAATGTTTCATATTTGTACAAGTCCACATGAAATAGAGATTATTATGATAATTAAGTGAACCATTCATCAGGACTTATACCAGTAATAACAAACACGGGTGAACCACCCTGATCCACTGTGCCAGAGAAGGAATAGGAATGCCGTGGTATGCCTTTGAACCTCGTGTAAAAAGGTAACATATATGTCCAGGCAAATATAATTTTATGATAACAACAGTTACTATTTTGCATGAAAACACAGAGTAATGGTACAATGGAGTTCCCCCCCCCCACCCACACACACATCCTTATACACATACCCTATGTTGACGAAAGAAAAGCCTTTTTTTCACTAGGAGTATATCTAATATAAAGAGAAACTTCACAAACCCAAATCTGTAAGCTCAAGTATCGCTTGAACACTACCAAGTCCAAAATTCCAAGAACGAAGTCCTTTTCCGTACCACTCGCTGAAAAACTGTATAGCTCTAAATCATTATAACAGATTATTTTGTGTAAGGAACAAATCAGAATCATAAAATTTGAAATTTAAAAGAAAGTTTTAGGCTTTATGAGCCTTCATATAAAATCAGGTCATCAGCGGGGAACCAGAGCAAGACGAATATGATGTTCCTTTGTTGACAGGCCTATTTATATCAGCAGAGCATTAGGCCGATGAGCCTCTTGTTACTTGTGAAGACATCCTGCCAATCTCTTGAGAAGCTGTTCTCTTACATTACACATTGCCTATTAAGTGAATGATGAAAATGCTGATTATTATTTATTGATCGACATGGGAGTATATATTCCTTGCATGCAATTGGCATCTCCCATTACAATATACATCTATCTTCATGCATACCTTTTTGTGCGAAGACACACATCAATCAATGGCTTGAAAAGCTTTTCTCGTGTATTGCAAATTTTACAGTTTAGGTATTACAGTACTTTGTGAAAATACTGTCTGTGAAACATGTATGTTAGTCGACAAGGCTGTGGGGCTATATTTCATTCATAAAATTTGTACTTCCTCCAGCCTGTCCAATCACATTAAAATGCATATACTTTAATCTCCATGAATACATTTCTTGATGAAGACACATCCATTGTATCAATCTCTTGAAAAAGCTGGTATCTTATGTGACGTACATGGAAGTTTAAAATATCTAAATATCCTACCTGGCTCAACAACTTTATCGGAAACTCGTTGACAGGTCGCGAACAAAGAAAATTGTAACTTATGTTCAAAATTATGAATCATGAGCTACCTGAATATTTGTCAAGCAACGTTGCTTTTGATTCACTAATAGGGATGCTTACAAAACAAGGCTGCAGCAAAATGTTGTTCACTAATAGCCATTTGTGAGCTTCCTGTTTTTCTGTCTGCATCCGCATATGGGACCAAAAATAAGACAAACCGCACATATCTACTTCAGAAGCACATATTATGGAAGTGTAGACTGTCCATTACAAATAGAAATTTTACAATTTGGGGCACTGCCATACCTCTATTTGACACGGAGACTGCGCATGGGAGGAAGTCAGTCTTAACAAAACGGGCCTTTGAGAAACAAGATGTGATCATAGTGGTGATATACTGAAGACACAGTGTAGTACTTTTTTTGGTCAATATTTTGAGTTTTCTCCGTCTGTCTGTCTGTCTGTCTGTCTGTCGGTTGGTCGGTCGGTCTCGCTTTCTCTTTCTCCGTCTCTCTGTACTGGATTTTATGCATCGAGAAAACTTCATAAATGGCCTGGTCCTGTTGTCCAATCGTTGTAATAAAAAGTTTTAAATCAAGTTAGAACATCTTGCCTACTGAAAGGTTGTGAAACATGATAATAACACTCCCTTAGAATAAACCTGGTTCTCGCTAGGAGTACACCAAAGGCCAACTCGGATCAAGATTTGGCTTCGATCAATTCCCTGATGTTTTTGATACTATAGTCTGTCAACCCTGAGTTACGGAAGGGGATTTCGCGAATATTACGTAAATAGCGGGCAAAATGGCCATGTGTTTCGAACATAACCAAATCTGAGCATTTAACCTTATTCTTGAAAGAAATTTGCTTGCAGTGTGGTTTGTATTTGTTTCTGTAACCATCAATTTTTGCGTTTTTGCGGCCTACATGCTAACCTTGCAGGCAATTTTAAATGCCTGTCAATCACATTTGCGCACCCGCACTTATTATTTCTTAGATGATACGCCAAGTTTTGCTTGCGTCCGCAGCAATGCCCAAAAATGCGGCTGAAAAGAAATACAATGTGCATAGAGTTACCACACATGCCTAAAAAGTAAGGTAAGGTTATGCATCGGATATTTGTGCACGTAACAATCCATTGCTGTACTATTCACAAAATCCGTTTCCATGGAGCAAAGTTGATAGACTATAGTTACCACAGGTTTGCTGAACGTAGTACGGAGTTTTACCTAGCCTTGGTCAGCCATACCACATGAGGGCAAAGCCCGAATGTGGTATGGCTGACCAAGGCCAGATAAAACTCCGTACTACGAAAAGCAAATCTGTGGCAACGATTTTATCGTTATTTTAGTGATAATTTCACTGCAGACAATGAAAAAGAAATACAAAAAGCTTGCTCATCACTTTGTTCATAATATAACAAAACACAAGAAACAAATATTTATCATTTTGCCGCTGTCACAAACTTGGGCACTTGTAAACTCGAAAACGAGGCTATTATACGCTATGATCCCACACCGCTCGTTTTAAAAAAATACCGTGTGTGTGTAGTCAAAGCCATCTGGTATGGCTTTATAATTGCGAAAATTAGACCAATCAGATTGGAATATTATTCCTAAAATAAAGATAAAACTAATTACTATCCTTCACCTGTTTAGGATAGTTAAGAAAGTCACACAGGCACAGAGACTTGTTTGTGCCACAGCATTGGCCTGATATTCGAGGGTACTGGTATGTCACCAGGCAGCACGAATAGGATTTGTTGTAACTATATGAATTGGGAACATAATAATGCCTGATTGTATTGAAAGTATAGTATACACACACACACACACACACACACACACACACACACACACACACACACATATATATTTCAGCTAGGCGACTGGTGCCAAAGGTTGCAGGTTCGAGTCCCGCTCGTTCCGAACATGAAATATATATATATATATATATATATATATATATATATATATATATATATATATATATATATATATATATATATATATATATGTATAGTAGTAATCCATATCGTGGGAATTGCGACCATTGATCTTTGGGTAACACGTCAACCATTCATTGCACGTTCCGTGACCACGGAATAGCGCAGCAGGAGCTTGGTCTTAAAATTCACCTAGGTATTTATTGTCTGTTCAGAATAAAGCATTACGCATAAAGGGAACGACTCACCTTAACGAGCTTTGCTTAGTACTAGTAGTGAAGTCGGGAAAAGTAGCAATTTCGATCTGTAGATAAATGATATAAGACTATAACATCATTTTGGAAAAGGGGAAACGTCGATATTTAGTACAAAAACAAACAAACAAAAAACCCTGTATTTGTACATGACAACTGAACAGAGTTATGCACTCTTGAAATTAATATCCCGCTACAGGTTAAGATTAGCAATTACCAGGTAGAAGAGAGTGAAGATGCAAAGGTATCTGTGCCAATAGGACTGGCGACGCAGCTATAGGGACGGCGGATGGGAGGAATGACAAAGGATAAGTATGCTCCCGAGCAATACACAGGAAGGGTAGGTGAAGAAGAGTAGCAAGTGTGAGGGGATGACAGACAGATGGAGAAAGCCGGTCATACACCTTCCTAAAGGTTGTGAAATTAGTTAAAAGGGAAAAAAGGCGTTCGGACTGCTTTCAATAATATGAGAGGAGCTACGCTATGTCCTAAATCGATAATTACTCGGTCTCCGAGTTACAGAGATCAGCGGGTGACGCCGTCCCTACATACTGCTTGAGCTGCGCTGTAGGGCTGGGTTCGCCACCCTTAAAATCCTAGTATTTCAGCCATATATTCTAAAATAGCTTTGCATGTATTTCTGTCACATGAATTCTAAACCTCGTTTCGCACATATAATTATATATTATGTTTAACTCAGTATTTTTTCAGTATAAATAACAAGTGCATCGCTGGATCCCCAAATCCACGGGGCTCAGTTCACATAGGTTGGCAAAATGTATACTGTAAATATAAATCTCTGGGTATACCTGTTTTCCTCCCCAAGTCCGCTGAAGTTTCCTCGCTTGTTCACTTCGTTGGCAAATGATTTGCGACAGGGGTTGATGTTGCTGGATCACTTCCTTATTCGTCACTGCGTTTCTAACTTAAGGGCACGCGTAGATAATTGTACTCTACTGAACCTTTAATATTGGTTAAAAGTAAAATTTGTTTTAATTCCTAATCTGTCTGCTCTCCATAACACAGCCAATCAGAAGTGTTGGAAAAAAACTTCCCAATTTATACATTTGTGTGTGGTTCATCGTGTTAAAATGTATAAGTTGATGTATCGAATAGTAAAGAGTTGTAAGAGAGACAACGTTCAAAGTATAGTCATGTTGTGTGGCGTTTAAAATATATGGAACCTTTTATGTTACCTAGCCTTTTTTTTTAGCTTCGATACATTCTACGCAGTATTGTCTTTGTTTTCCGTTTAAAAACGCACATATATTTAAATAATTCTCTGAACGTGTACGCAACGGTGAGCACAGGTTACACACCTGTATTCCGATTGATTCAAAGTTTGGGCCCGGTTTGGTTGTTCCCAGCATAGGCCTCATTCGATTATCAGATTATGCAAATTTTAATTGCAACAAACACCCTTTAATTCGGCCTAGTCAGTATTATTCGTCCATCCAGATGAAACCACATCACTGACCATGGAAGCTTGTTAGTGTGTGTCCCAAGCTTGCAACGATTATACTTATTCACAATCCAATTAAATATTGCTTGAATGTCCACTTATATTGTACAATTCATAACACGGATGTAGGGGTACAAAGCGAAGATTAAAAACATATACATTTTATACGTAGAAAGGATTAGTCATGGGTACCGTAGGGTACACTAGTTTCCCCAAGTCATTTTATATATTCTATATGTAGATTGCATTAGCCTTGGGTACCATAGGGTACATTAGTTTCCCCTAGTCATTTTGTATTGTGCGCTATGAACTTCGCTAGTATTGAAGACTGTTATATCAGTACTTTAGGTGATTTTTATTGTATTTATAATTGCAGTAGACTAGTATCAGGTGCTGTGGAACTATCCTACTAAGTGATATTATCACCAGGCAAGAAAGATGAAAGTGTCAACTAGGTCTGGGAAGGTGAAAGAGGCCGGAGAAATGCGTATAATATAAGGGACAGCCCGTCCGACCTGGACCCCCCCCCCCCTCTTCCCCAACGAGATCGGAACGAGTGGTTCCGCCTGTTCCGTTCCGCCTTTTACCATATGCCCTATATTCATTCCCATAACAGCACACCGTGCCAATGCAAAAGAAAAATATTCCTGGATCTACCCCCAAAGATTGCAATACTGTATGACTTATTCCTTTGAATTCACAATGGGACCCCACAATGAAATAGAATGAGTTTTAAGATGTTTAGAAAAGCATAAATAAAATGCAAACTAGCCATGACCAGGTGGTGTATTTCACTCCAATAACCGCATGGAAGACAATTTATGGTAATGTACTATTTTATATCCCGACAATCGCCAGTTGGTGTGGAGAGTACCAAAGTTATGCGATCCACTGAGTGACAAAAATAATAACCATGTTTGTTTGAAACAATCTTAACCAACTTCAATGGGGAAGTCTGCGTAGCCAAGCATCGTCACATCTACAAATTAAGCACAAAAATATATTTGTTGTGTACATGTTATCATGACACGAATATTAACATCTTTCTGATGTGTAGCTATGATATAAAGTTTGATAAAATGTTTTACCGGTATCATAGGATGGAGTTTTCAGTATGTAACAAGATATCTGATCACATCTAAATGTTGATGCGGAAATATCGATCTCGTTAGGATGTTCAGCAATGGCACCCTGGGTCCATCATCATCAGGGCTCAAGTGTTCTTTCATTTGTGTCATGAAAAATCGTGCAAAAATTAGAAGATATCAGAATTTGTCTCAATAAAACTCAGAGAAAATGAGACTACAGCTGCTTATGTTTGCCACGCTTAATTGTGTAACTTAATCATCCAAACTTCATTCAAACTTGCATTCCTCTTACATTTTATTAACAGGGTATTTTTATTGGGACACGACTGTATGGCGTAGATGTGATAACAGATTTGACACCATGATGAGGATAACGACAAAATTGTATATCAGTTGTAAAAACAGTGGTGGTAAATGACCAACTCCTCCATTCTACCTTTCCAGTCAATATAAACAAACTGTTGAATGAAACATTTTCATACCTATTTGTTTTATGATAACAGCTGGGATAGTTTAAAAAACTACTACTTATTCTATTAATGCAAAGGAGGGTTGTCTGACAGTACATTTTTACAAAGTATTTAACTGTTCTATACATTTTCATTATGGTTTTATAAAATCTTCATTTACATGGATACATGTGCAGGTGTATGTTTTGACTTGTGTAACATAGTCAGTAACAGTGCAGAATGGGAAGTTAATTTCATGTACACACACACACATGTATGTAGGTATATATATATATATATGTATATACATATATTGAAAAGGCAAAATGTGAAATAGACTTTCAGTTCATGTTTGAAAAATAACTGTGAATCGTGTTTTTAAAAAGAAATGTAAAACTCGTGTATTTTCCTAGGTATTTAATCGTACATATGGCAGTGTACGGAAGATTATTCGCCATTACTTTGCAAGGCAAACTGATCCTTGAAAGGAAACAAAATTGTTTTCATTTCTGGATACTTTTTCCATTATAAAGATGAAAAGAAAAATTACATTAAAATCAATATGGCAGATTTATAGAGTTATGTTATGGTTCTGCAGACACTGTGATACAATTTGCCTGTCCCAGGATTGTGTAAAATGCTCAAGTGCACCTCTTACCAAGGCCCACACTGTTCCCAAGAAAATGGATCTTATATTGTACACAAATTCAACAGCTGACAACAGAATATATTCAAGGAATTTGAATAAATATATATAAGGAAATTGCAAAATATGTACAAGGAACCATATAAACCTAAGTTATCCATCATCTTATCACTATTTCACATCACATCCTTGTGTATATGATACACAAAATCTCTTATCACTAGTTATCCATCATTTTGTTACAGTCTCACATCACATCCATGTGTATGTAGTCTGTAAAACACAAAAATAATTAAGATTACATTAATGTAATAATTTGGGATGAAGGGCACTGAAACGAGTCTTGCGCTGGTTCCCCGCCGATGACCCGATTTTTACACAGAGGCTAATAAAGCCTTCATGTTTGCTTCTAAATTCAAGTTTGATGAATATGATTTGTTCTTCAAATGAAAGGAAGACGTCATATATGCAATGATTTACAACTACAGTTTTTCAGTGAGTGGAAGGGAATAGGACTTTGCTTTTTGATCATTGGACTTATTATAGTGTTTGAACGGTACTTGGGCATACAGATTTGGGTTTGAGTTTCTGTTTGTATTAAATATTAAATACTAGTACTGAAATATACATGTATTGGTTTAAACTTATTTTATTTCTTGAGAGAAGAACAATCGGGGAGCAGGCAACGCCTATGTGAACCCCTCTCGTGAAAAAAAAATAAAATAAAAAATAAAAATGTAAAAATACTGGACGTGTTACAGGACAATACATGAAAAAAAACAGACATCTAGAAGATCCACATCACATTTTACAACACAGATAGGAAAGTCACATTAAGGTTTCGTAGTTCCCTACCATGGAAAATAAATATAGCACTTGCTGTGGAAATCGTTTTGTTCATTGTATGTACCTTATAACAGCATGGTAAATTTCGAGTTTAGTAGACATGTTGCAGTTTTCTGGTCCGTGTAACAAGGTTTTAACTGTGAAACAGGCATGAGTTATTACTGTGTTATGTAAAGAATTTCGTTGTACAGTATACTGTGGACACTCCAAAAAATAGTGAAAACTATCTTCGTTTCCTGTGCCACAGTAACATTGTAGCGTTGAAACTACACCTTTTTTAAACAAATCAGCATTGAGGGAACTGGATCCCATGCGTATCTGCGCAAGCACTATATTTTCTTTCCTTTTTTCAACATAATATAAACCATTGCCTTTTGGTTTGTCTTTATTGACTTTACATTTAAATTCTTCTACAGACTCACTTCTTTTGACTTCAATCGGCAAATTGCTCCATAGTTTTATGGTTTACGAAAAAAAGAGTTACTAAACAGATCTGTACGGGTTCGAAATGGAGTGAATTTAGAATGCGTGCAGACTTTGTATGTTGTTCTGTTCTTTGCTGTTTCCGGAAGCAAATTATACAGGTACATAGGAGTAATCTTAATTATGATAATCTTGTACATTAATACTAATTTCTGTTGGTCCCTTCGAACAGTCAGTGTTTCCCATCCTGTCACCTTATAAATTTGACTATGACTGGTAAAACGCCTTGTCCATTTTACTGCACGGGCTGCTGCCAGTTGCACATTTTTCAGTTCGGTTTCATTGGCTCGAGAACAATTAGTGAATACTGTGTTTCCGTACTCCAAGACTGGGCGTATGAACGAAAAATACAAAATCTCAAGTGAACGTCTGTCTAGTTTATGCTTCACACTACGTAAAATGCCAACCATTTTCATTGCTTTAGTACAAATAGAATTGATATTTGAGGACCAAGACAAGTTTGCTTGTAGCATGAGACCGAGATGTTTATGTTCTTTGACATTTTAATAGTTGTTCCCTCATACTTACGAGCAAAATGGGTCGCACTGTGGCGTTTTCTGGTTATTACCATTTCCTTTGTCTTGCTCGAATTGAATGTCAGAAGCCAGTCACGGGACCATCTAGAAACAGATTGCAAATCTTCGTTGATTTCATTGGAAGCTGATATAGGATCCTCAGCTGAGACGTAGAGTGTAGTGTCATCAGCAAATAAACGGACATTAGTGTGGATGACATCAACTATATCATTTATATAGATTAGAAAAAGAAGAGGACCTAGGACTGAGCTTTGAGGCACACCAGCCTCAATGTAGCCCCAGCTACACAATTCCCCATTTATAACCACCCTTTGCTTTCGATTTGTAAGATAATTTTGAAACAACCCCAGGAGCTCACCAGTAATTCCAGAATTGGCCAATTTGTGTAATAATGATGGATGGTAAACTCGATCGCAAGCCTTTGTTATATCACAGAAGACAACTCTAATTTCTTTCTGCTCGTCTATAGCCTTACAAAACTGGTGGTAAAGGTAAATTTACTGATTAACTGTTCCGTCATTTGGAGTGAAGCCGGATTGTTCATCTGTTATTACTAAATTATCCCTACAAAAATTGAATAAGTGCTGAAAGATCGCCCGTTCCATTACTTTCCCTGCACAACTTAGGAGTGACATGGGTCTATAGTTGTTACAGTCATTAGCATTCCCACTCTTGTAAATAGGAGTCACATTTGCCTTTTTCCATTCAGATGGAAAACTTTGTTTCGAAAGGGATAAATTGATAAGCCTACATAGAGATGGAGTGATAACTGGAGCAGCTTCTTTAAGCATTTTTGCACACAAACCATCAGGACTACTTGCTTTGCTTGTATCTAGACTTTGGAGAATGACTGATACAAGACTTTCATCAATTTGTAAGCTACTCAGCGTAGCGTTTGGGATTGTAGGATTTGGAGATGAATAATTTGAAGAGTCAACAAGTGCATTTGCCAAAACATTGCAGTTGAGTATCTCAGCCTTTGTTAGATTGTCCGAATAAGAAGTACCATTTTGCTCTATAGCTGAGATAAGAGGCACATGATATCCTTTCATGAAGAACCTAACATTTTTCCACCAACCTTTCTTGGAGGACTTACCACTGTTGATTTAATTGCATCGGTGGTAATAGTTGCTATCCTCTGCTGCTCTTAATTCATAAATATAATCATTTCTAAACTGTCTGTAAAAACGCCATGTGTTGGCATTGTTGGACTCTTTGGCTCTCTTATGCACGCGAAAAATTTCCTTTTTCGTTGACGTAATCTAGAGGTATACCACGGGGCATCATGCTGCCTTATAGTTACTATTTTATTAGGGATAGTTTCCCTCGCAACATCTAAAAATGTAGTGGTCCAGAGACGGCAAGATATATACACATCATCAGTCACAAAACAGTCGTTCCAGTTAATTTTATTCAATTCTATTCGGAAATCATCAAAATTAGTTTTAGTATAATCCCAAACTAATCTATCAAAAGGCGGATCTTTCTTCATGCGGAAAGAAAGGCTGGCAGTAACAGTGCAGTGATCACAATTTGCAATCCAGGCGGATACAGATATATTGTTGACATAATTGGGATATTTGTTATCACTTGATCGAGGCAAGATGACGTTGTTTCCGTGATGAGAGGTAAGGCAGTTGGCCGCACAGAAGTCTAATAGTTTTTTTCCGTGATAAGTTTTTGGATCTGCATTTAGATCCCCAACAATAATAACATTACTAATAGATGTCCCACGTGGAGTTTAGTCTAAAAAGACACAGTGGCATTCGGGGGTCTTTACACTACTGCAAGAATAAATTTATTGTTTGAATGACGAATTTCTGTCCACAGAAATTTCAATGTCTGGTGATTCAAGCTCACAACGACGCTTTACGTTGAGAACACGAGATACATGAGGAGCAACTCCACCCCCAGGTCCGCCCGCACGGCCACGTCTGAGGAGCCGTTGAAAACGGGTGGATCATAATTACAGGTGCTACTTTTGGAAGGGGAAAGAAAAGTTTCAGTGAGAGCTATGATGTCGTTTTCATTTGCATAAGCTGTGTGAATATCCCGTAATTTGTCCCGTTACAGGCCTCTGAGTCTGACGTTCGCTTGACATATTGTCATATCTGAATATTGAACGCTAGGGCCCGGGTTGGGGTGCACATCACGCGACAAACTTAATTATATTTGTAAAAACATCAAAACGTCAACATATCCGTTTATACTTTGTTGAACATGAATATACCAATGAAAATAGTGCAAAGAATATGTTTTGAACGACCGCTTCTCGCCTTGCACGAGTATCAGAACCAAGCATAATGTTATGATCATACATGTATAACCGACCACACAGCAGTAAACCTTGTAGCTGTCGTCACACCATGATCAAGCATGGTGTTCAAAGTATTCTCAAAATTACAACTAGATAGCAGTGGCATCTCACACCATGGTGTTGAATTAAACATTTCGTTGACAAACATCTTGATATTTTTGTGCATTGCAACAATGGAGAGCCGTTTAGACTCGAAACAGTATGCGGTATATTTAACAGTATACATGTAAATGTGAGCAATTACTTTATTTCCAAAACTTGGAGAGAACAGCCGATTCCAGTAAATAAACAGAGAACTAGTGATTGACACATGCGAAGCGATTGTTGCATATATGCCAGTTAAAGCAAACCTCCTATAACATATTGTTTGAATTGAACTTGTTACAACTATAGTCCTTTTTTATTGGGTGGTTAATAAATTGACTCCGGGGTACTTATATTACCTGGTACCTCGTGACATCGGTCCTGCCGCTGATCTCAGCTTGTGTAACCGCCTCCATATTAGACAGGTAAAATTCAGAACCAAACGTTACGGTGACTCCATCCTCCCTTCCTGCATTCACCTTTGGAACAACCTACCGCTCGACATTAGGGAATCTGTATCACTCGCAACTTTCAAATCAAAATTGAAATCGACATTACAATCGGTTAACATTAAACCCTTTAATTTCTTACACAGGAAGCGTTTCCCAAATATTTGTCGCACGCAGTTTCGCCAAGGCTGCTCACAGTCAAACTTCCATCTTTATTAAGTTAATATAATCCCCTCAATATATTCGATAATGACGTTACTCATGGCCTTGACCTTCACTGAGACACGCAGGCACAAAAGTGACATGAATCCAAAAAACTTGACTTTGTTCACCAAGCAGTGAGTTGGCTTTGCTGCAGTAGGCTGTAGATATTACATTTAATGAATATCAATTGCGTCCTTACATGTAGTTTCATTTCTGTTCTGCCTCACCATTATCACATGAACAAAAAGAATACTTCAATCAATAATATGATTGGTCAAAATACTGGGGCCCAACAGACCAAGCAGAAATTTTACAATGGAGAGATCACAATCATTGGGAAGATACGTCGTATGTTCTGAGATGAATGTCAAAACTGGTATCGTATTTTGCCATTCAGAGGTGTGACTTGGACCCAGCAGGTGGCTGGAGAAGGAGGAAATATGTGTATAGTGTTTATTTGATATTTGGCAGCAATTTTAGATAACACTGGACATTAACTACAATTGCGTTTCTATGGTCATGTGTGGCTGAACAATTTATCATGGACTTAACTGACCATTCATGAAAATGAAAACACCTTGTGCACCTGTTAATCATATGTTAGTTGTTTATAGGTACATGTAGTTACAACCGTGGCAGCAGTATAGATCAACATAGAACATGTGAAAGGAACAGCTATTTGTATGCAAACATTGTATCTACATCAATCCTTAAAGAGAATCCTTTCAGCTTGCAACAAGCCCAAACATATGAAATCTACAGGTGGTGTTTTATTGACTTTATTAGACATAGGCTACATACAACAAATACCTTTATGATGACAACAGCTGATATTGTTTTTAAATCTAACAATAAGAAAAGTAAAGAAGTGTCTCCTCTCATTGTAATATTCTTAAAATACATAATTAGGGTCACTTGATTGCTCCATGAAATTTCATCCAGGTAGTCTCTGAAGGTATACAAATGATCAAAAATGTGGCTGTATTGAGGTTATGGGTAAAGTCGGACACCACATAAAGCCGGACACTTAAGCTTTATGGTTTCTTTTGAGGAATACAGGAAACATACTGTAAGGAAAAAGATTTGTGTTGGTTGTCCAAGACTTAACATTCATTTATTTTATGAAATTATAATTTCTTTAAAACCTTAATGTGCTGCTCACTGGTCACATTCAACAGGGTAAAAAAATTGTTTTTAAAGGCAAAGTTCTTAACAACCTCATCCTTTCATAATTAAGCTTCTCTTTGTGACAAAGCAGCTTGGTCTTTTTCATGACAGAACATGGGAAGTGTGCTTGTGAATTAAACAAGATTTAGAATTGATACAAAATCGTTCAGTTCCTGTTGCATTTGGATGTGTCCGAGCCTGCTTGATTTTTCATTTGATCTCGAACAGCAACGTTCAGAAAAAGCCGGACGATATATTAATGATCTAATCTACATACTAGGTATCTTAAAAGCGTACAGAAATGTTTAAAATGATTTGGGGGGGGGGGTGCAAAGATTACATGGGTTCAGGTCTGTGATTATGAAGTTCGAAGTGGCGTAAATTGATGAAAATAGGAATAGGGTCACCAGATGTCTTTTGGTACATATACTGAATGGTTAATCAATTAAATAGTTACTGATACAAAAAAAAAACAAACTTTCACTGCCATCAAACCAAATATGGCGGCCTCGTGTTATATAAAGACATGAACACTTGTAAATAGTGAAGAGATTCACCCCATGAGGAAATGAAACAAAATTTTTCTTTTACTCCATTTCAGGTTAACACATCATTCAAAAAGGTATGGAAGTATGGCCTTGCGCGCGAGATCAAAGAGGCATTTCTTGACGTTCAATGCTCACTTGGTAACTTGAAAAGTATTTGACCTAGGACTTTGATGCTGGTGGTCCTCTATTGAAGCAAGATTCATATAGTAAATGAGTGACCTTGACTCCATTCCCAGAGCCACAGTTTCACTTCCATAAGTTTTAACTTTTCGCTCAATAACTTGAAAACTGTTTTAGCTAGAACTTTGACTGTTGAGCCAGTACTTTGATGTTTCTGCATGACAGCCTTAAAGAAAAGGGACCTTAACTTAATTCCAAAGATCATGGGACCACTTTATTTTACGCATGCAGGGTCAGCTGAACGTACGGTTGTCACAGTCCTCTTGTTTATCCACGTATTGCGGATTCTGGCCATAGTTAGCTTGTGTGAACTCTATGAATATAGGCTGTAATTTTGCTCAAACGTACTTATATATCCAAAGATTGAACAAAAAAGTGCACGCAGAAATAAGACGTGCACCTGCTTCGGGGTGACGTCAGGCACTCTCTTAATGAGTGTCAATGATTTGAAACAAAATACACAGAGAAGCAAACTGCCCCTTAACACAGGGACACCAGATGACCGAGGTGATTCACTATGTGTTCACATTTAAAATAATAATAGATAATAATGAAAATGATAATAATAATAATAATAATAATAATAATAATAATAATAATAATAATAATAATAATAATAATAATAATAATAATAATAATAATAATAATAATAATAATTATTATTATTATTACTCGGAATAAATTGAAGTAAATTGATGTTTAGAACGCAAAACAAAGAATGGCTTTTGATTTACACCATTTTCAGATCATATAATTGTACGTCGTTTTACACACAAAATGGACAAGCTCAGGTCCTCGTCAGCAGCACGTCTAACCTCTTGGGTGGTATATCCTTAACTTTGGAAAAATATTTACTTGGATGCCCGGAACACAGACTAGTTTTTTGTTTTGTTTTTGTTTTTGTTTTTTCTCTCAGATGTACTATGCCTTGCCCCTGTACCTGGTCATACGTGCTTGACGAACAAATCCAATGTTAGTCCAAGATGTTGCACCTAATCTCAAAGGGGACTTAAACGCAGACCCCACTACAAATCATGGTGTTAAACTTACAATTTTTTTTGCACTGTAAATTTATTTACTGCACATGTTAATGAACCCAAGAGAATTACCAAAAGCTCAGCGACATGCCTGGACCAAATCATAAGTTACATACCAAATTTTGTTCGTAATATAAATGTATCAGCTCCGATAGCGAACTGAGACATTGCCTTGTGAGCGTAAGTCTTCTTTTGAGACGCAAGAAAACTCCTGCTTTCTCAAGATTGGCGCGAGACTATGACAAAGCTGATTTTGACACCTTCAGAGAGAAACTATTGCCATGTAATTGGGAGGCTTGCTTTGACTCCGACGACATTGATACAATCTGTGAGAAATTGTCAAATACCTTCCTGTCACCAGCTGAGGACTGCATCTGTCGCACTGTTATCATAAGTCCAGCTGACGAACCCTGGTACACACCAGTCCTACGCACCACCAAGGAGGGGAGAGCTCTCTACCCTCCTTGGCACCACCAAGCGAAAGATAGAGCCAATCTCTGAGCATGCTAAACTCAGACCACAACTCTGGCCATACTTTAAGCTACGAAATAAATATATTGAAGATTTGACACTCACTGAAGACGATTATTGCGAGCGCATGGTGGATTCTATTGGCAATGCGAACAAAAGAGGGAAAAGTTAATGGCGTGCAATTAAATTTGCGAAGGGTCTGATATCCCAGGACTGTTCCACAAAAATAAAACGTTTACTGCCAACGAAGCTAAGGCTCAAACTCCCGACAATTTCTTAGAGAAAAAAAAGGGCATCAGGTACAATCAAGCACTTATCATGAATGGCGAATTACGTAAAGCTATAAATTTAAAGCGTACCTTGCGTAAACGGAGTAAAAAAAACGAAAAGGCCAATACAATAGTAAGGGGGAAAACAGTTTTTCAGTGTACTGATTTATCCGTTGTTGCAAAAGGTACTGTGATGTAGTCTGTAAATATTAACTAAATTTTCATGGCAACATGTTTTATATTATCCTATTACAAAACATTATCTGATGAATTCATATTTTAGAACCAGTACTTTGTTTGGATGTGTAATTTGTACTACCTGGGACATCAATATCTATCTATCTATCTATCTATCTATCTATCTATCTATCTATCTATCTATCTATCTATCTATCTATCTATCTATCTATCTATCTATCTATCTATCTATCTATCTATCTATCTATCTATCTATCTATCTATCTATCTATCTATCTATCTATCTATCTATCTATCTATCTATATAAACCATGGGCCAATACTCACGTTTCATCTTTTTTTTTTTTTTGATAAACTTAAGTTCCATGATCACGTTTCTCCAATATGTAAGCACCTTGCTAAACAAATAAGTGTCTTAAGGCGTTTCTCTAAAATTCTGAATGAAAAGGCAAAGCTCCTTATTTTCAGTTCTTTTATCTTGTCAAACTTTAACTGCTGTCCTTTAGTATGGCATCTTTGTAATACCATTGACATAAACAAACTGGAAAAGCTCCAGGAAAGAGCCTTGCGATTTGTCTTTAATGATTCTCAGTTTTCTTATAAAAAATCTACTGCAACGTGCTAATAAACCTCCACTTTACTTAATTACACTCAGGAAAAATTGTATTGAGGTTTACAAGCTGAAGAAATCCCCCATTTTATGAAAGATATGTACGGAAAAAAGATACAAGTTACAATTTTCGGGATAACGAAAAAGTAGAAGAGCCTGCTTACAAGTCAGTAGCTTATGGAAGAAACTCTAAATTACCAAGGGGCTAAACTATGGAACAGTTTACCTTTTCGATATAAAGCAAGCTACAAACTTACACCGTTTCAAAAACCTGATCAACAACTGGCTTGGCCCATCATGTTCGTGTTCAGTTTGTGTCCTATGTCAATTCAAAAATTAAACTGTTTTGATCATCACTTAGTTTCCTGATTACCGGCTGTAAATATTTTCATCTGTGAGATTATTGTTCATACCATTTTCCATTTTATAGATTCACTGTGTCGAAAAATTGTGCGTCAGCGCTAATGTTTCTTACTGTGTTTTACTCGACATGAAATAAAGGTTATTATATTATATATATGTTATGTCTTTCTTGACCACACCAAAGGTAAGCGCACCTACCAAGTGTTTGGAAGTATACCAAAGTCCATTGTCCAGATTGCATGAGCGCACGCTTACTCAGGGTAAGTGCCCTGCTATTACAGATTCTCTGGCAAAGCACTGTAATTCCTTGATTAATAGTAAATTCCCAGGATAATGGAAGAAGGCTTATGTAGTCCCATTTTGTAAAAAGGGATCACCGAATCACTGCAATGATCATATAGACCAATATCATTATTACGCTCCGTAACCAAAGTTTTCGAGAGAGTAGTATTTAAATACGCACTCGACTTTTTTCGAGACAACTTCGCCATATCCGAATCACAGTCCGAATAGGAAAGGTCAGAATTAGCTCTAGGGTGTGTATTCACCCCAATAAACAACTGAATATACAAACATTTGGAGGGCTAGAGCTGTGTATTCCCATAATTTTGTATGTTAAAGCAACCTTAAATAAACCACTCACTTTTGTAGCTGTGGTTATATGATTTTTGCAAGGTATTTAGTTATGCATCTAGATTTACTGTCTGAAATTTGGTGTTTCTATGTGCAGTAGTTTTCAAGTTAATAAGTAGCAAATTACAAAAGAAAGTAATGGGAACACACAACCCTAGCCTTCCACTAACTGCAGTGCCCTCTTTCAGGCAGTTCTGAAACCTTGTGTTCTTGCTCTTGCCTATTCCCCTACCGGATGATAGCGCTGTCAATCACCTTGTATTTCTGTATCATCATTTTTGTGAAGCAGTAGATTGTCAGAAGGATACAAGGTTATATTTTGTGATATAACAAAAACTTGTGACCGCATCTATCACTTGGGACTTAAACATAAATGGAAAAAAATCGCGAATAAGCGGTCTACTGCTACAGTGGTTTGAAGATTATTTAGATGGACGCCCGGGGGTGGACGTGAGCATCGAGTTTTCCAGGGTGGGACATCACGCTGGGGACCAGTCAAAGCAGGCGTCCCCCAAGGCTCTGTTTTGGGACCACTTCTGTTCCTAATACATTGTATATATAAATGATATAGTAGATATAGTTCGTTCATCTATTCTGCTCTTTGCCGATGATACAACTCTGTTCATCGATTGGATGACAACATTGCTGCGACCATTGGTTTCAGTACTGTATGACAGAAAGTTGAGGGTTGGTCGTGGCAAGGGCTTGTGTCATTTAACCCTGTGAAATCTACCAGTATGGTCACCTCCAAGAAAAAAAATCCTTTAAATTATCCCGATCTCGTTTTCATGAATGAAAGCTACCCGAAGTTTCTGATCACAGACATTTAGGCTTAACAATTCGCAGTGATCTGTCCTGGTCCAACCATTTCAAGAATCTAACAACTAAAGGAATGAAAAGGGTGAATATTCTTAAATATCTGCAACTTCGTCTCAATAGGAAATCCTTGGAGATTCTTTATTTTTCACTTATCAGACCTCTCTTGGAGTATGGATCAGTGGTATGGGACCACTGCATGTTGCAGGAGTCTCAAGAACCAGAAGACGCCCAATTAGCAGCAACCAGAGTTATAACTGGGGCCACTTCAGGGACTAGTCACGATTTAATTTATGAACAAACAGGCTTTGAAACATTATCTCAGCGCCGTGCAAAAGCAAGCTGATCTTATTTTACAAGATCATGCACGGTGTAGCTCCCTCATATTTATGCAACCTCATTCCTAACCTGGTTAATGAAAGAAAGAGGTCTAATGTCAGATCCTGTACGAATTTCTCTGCTTTTGGATTACGAACAAACCTATTTAAAACTTCTTTCTTTCCACCGTTTGTTCGATTGTAGAATAACCTACCTACTGATGTACTTAATTCTGAAGACCATATATCTCTTAAGAACAAATCAGACCTGAGGGGAAAAAGTGCAAACAAACTATATTACAGAGGTGACAGAAGGCTTGCTGTTTCCCACTGACGGTTGCGCATCGGATGCAACAAGCTAAACTCAGATCTGTTCAAAGGGGGTCTTAGAGACTCCCCTCAGTGCGCTTGTGGAAACGGAAATGAAGATTTTTTTTTTTATTATTGTTGCGAGTGCCCTTTTTACATGACTCAGAGATATGCACTTCGGAACAAAATTATGTCTTTTGCACCATTTTAGAGTTTCAACATTACTGTTTGGGTCCAAAACATGAAATCATTTTGACGCAGTCCGTAACTTTATGAAATCAACAGGCAGACCTGGGGCAGTGACGTAGTTCATGATATGGTCAAAATCTTGAAACCGGAAATGGGTCAT
This sequence comes from Hermodice carunculata, assembly GCA_964020975.1. Classification (NCBI taxonomy): domain Eukaryota; kingdom Metazoa; phylum Annelida; class Polychaeta; order Eunicida; family Amphinomidae; genus Hermodice; species Hermodice carunculata. The sequence goes on along the minus strand of CAXHWN010001885.1, from coordinate 8,520 downwards.
CTGTGTATATAGTTAGGTGAAGGCAGACTTCATCTCCGTACCCTCCATCTGTCACGTCTTGTGTCCTTCCTTACAGTGAATTGTCTTTTAACCTGTGATACATGACATCTCTAAAATCTTTTTCACGTGCAAAAGGGATTCATATAAGGCCTTGCCCCGTTTCCCAATTGTATCCTTACGGAAAAAAAATATGTTTAAACCAAATGTCTTTGTGAGCTAGCAGGTATATTGTATACAGTGGCGTACGCGTGGTACAACAAACCAAATCAAATATAAAATATACTGTTATTCCTCTCAGTCCCATACCCGATCACCAGCGGAGCTGCTCGTCATACATTTAGCATAGACACCCTTACACGAAGGTTTCACCGACCAGACTCTACTACATCATTTTGAACTTTTATAACAGTCAAGCTGGTCGGTTAAGCTTGGTTGGCACGTGCATTCAATGAAACCAGTCCATTTAGGCCCTTTTAAACGTATTTTATTTTTCAACAATATACCGATACAATAATCAAAATGAAAGGAAATCATTGGGAAAAGGGCTAAGCCCTATATTAATCCATCTCTTGGAAGAATAGACAACGATTAGGCAGGACATCAACAGACGCACAATTACGGCACATTCAGGCAGGACCCGCTAACTTGCCGTGACACCAAATTAAGAAAACATCACAGTTGGACAGGGACAGGTCGGGGCTATTCCTACATTCAAAATGATTAATCATTATGTTTACTAGGTACATAATTCAGATAAAGTATTAATTTTTAAAAACGTACCTCAACCATTACTTGTTTGTGCGAAACTTCCAAAAAGAGCAATAAAATCTTTAACTGCAGAGAAAATTTGGGCGTTCTCTGTTAGGGTGTAGTTAGGCGAACCACATAGTACAGCTTGCACTGTAAGATGTGAGCATACAATGAACTGACGTTGTGTGGATGGGATCGTAGAACAGTATACCTTGGACAAGAAAAAAAATACCAAGCATCCTCATAACTTGCACCACATTGACAGCTGGCACGTGTTTGACACCAAACTTGAACAGATGGGAATTCAGCTGACTGCTACCCAAGCGAAAACGAATGTGCAAGATAGAACTGTATCTCTCTCCAAAATTATAACACTCTGGATGGTCGCTTATTCGACCATCCAAAATCATTGCGTAATCTTAAAATAATTATTTAATAATAATAATAATAATACTAATAATATTAATAATAATAATAATAATATTACTACTACTACTACTACTACTACTACTACTACTACTACTACTACTACTACTAATAATAATAATAATAATAACAATTTATTGAACCTCCGCAAGCGGAGAAAGTAAAAACACATGTAAAATACGTCGAAATAATATGAATACAAAATGATAACAGTAAAACATAAAATAAAATTGTTGAACTCAATCAGATACTTAAAAGAAATTATACCAATTAAAACGCCTTAGTCAATAGCATGGCCAGTGTATGCTCGTAACACCACGGCTTTTGGAAGTTTTTGTAAAACAGTACGTACTTTAGTGAGTCTACTACACCATCTGTGTGCTCACGACATGTAAGTCGTGGCTTGTCTTAATCAAGAAATACTGAAATGGGACATTATACACCCTGTTCCATTTAACGACTCCTTTAAGTTGCCGGTATCTATGAACATCCAATCTGGTAGGGGTAATACGTTAAATAATTTGAAGAACAAACCCTCATGCCACACAGTGTCAAAAGAATTATCAGCGTAGCTCATAAAATGACACAGAGTATAATTGATGATTAACAGCCACATTGCATTGTACCAATAAAATATAGATAGATAATGCTTCGTAGACATAGAAATATATATCCTCGCAACGTCAAGCTCTCGGCGGAGCTAGCTACGCAGCGGCACCGCTGCGCAGGTGCCGGGGAAGGCCCGGCGCTGCGAGGATGCCACGAAACTATAAGATGATACATATCAAGCTTCGTAGACAAAGATATTTATGCATTCACACCGCACTCAAACAAACCAACAAGCTGTGATGTGGGATAAAAATGGTCAGTGGAGACTGGATGCAACAAAATATATCAAATCTTGCAGGAGTATAGGTAATCTGGCTTGTTTACCTAACGATCTACTGCTGAACCTTTGGAATTTCTCCCATGGCCTAGTGTATGATTGCCACGTACTGTCTGAGAGTGAAGCTTTCAGCAAGCCTCTAGCAATCTGCTCAAGTTTTGGGGGAGCACTGCCGCTGGAATAGTTACTGGTCGGGCTTCTGCCTGTGGATGGAGTCTGTGGAAGCGTCGCAGGTCTCCTCGAGACAGGGCATCTGCTCGGCCGTTCTGTAGCGTTGAGACAAATGAACCATGAAAAATAATATTTAATTCTAGGCACTTTAATACTAATAACCGCATCAAAGCCATGATCTTCTTGTCCTTGGAGGACTGTTTGTTTATGGCGGCCATTAATGCCATATTGTCAGTCATAAAGAGAACTTTCTCTCCACAAATGCCCCCAAACATGCACTGCAGCTACAATAGGCACAAATTCTAAGACCATGATGTTCAGATTTAACCATGCATGTGGCCAAGCTCCTTAGAAATACTGCTTCTGGTGGGTTGCCCCAAAGCCCCAAGACCCAGATGCATCTGTGAACAAAAGCAATTGATCTGAGTCAACCAGCCCCTATCATGAAACATTGACTTCCCGTTATAGTTAGCTAAAAACGTTTGCCACAATTCCAAATCGCGTTTGGTCTACTGTGATAGCCGAATATGGTGATACGGTTTGGATACTCCTATCGTGAGGTCAATAAGCCTCCTAAGAAATGCCCAGCCTGGTAAGACAACATGACAAGCCCAGGATAGGAGACCTTGAACTGACTGGACCTCTTTCAGGTATGCAGACTTCCTGCCCAACAGCCTATCTGTTGCCTCCTTACATTTGCTGAGCTTCCCCATGGGCAACCGCGCTTCTTTGACTATCGTGTCTAGTTCCACTCCTAGAAATGTCAAAAGCCCTTTGGGTAGGAAAGGTGATGGATCAAACGATATTCATTTGGTTGTTGTTTTGGGACAACGCCTATTGGTGAAACATGAAAGTATTTTGGAAAGGAGGAGTCATCAAAGGGCCCCTTGATACGACCTAATTTAAGCTCTTTTCCCAGCTTTTCTGTAACCACATCAGGAAACTCGTCTGCTGACTTTACGTTCTTGGGGAACATTGATTTCGGAACGTCTGAACACCCTAACCGGAAACCCTCTCTAAACCCCTCCAACAACATTTTCTTAAGGTCTGGGTCATACCTCTGTAGATACTCTGACAAAATGTCAACCTTAACGGGAGTGATTACCCCTGTTCCATGGGAAGCGCCCATTACCTCGCCCCCGTGGCTGGTTATTACGGGCTGAATTGGAGTCCCCCCAGCCACTGATGTCTCGACTGCTGCCCCAATCACTGATTGGTGAATGATCATAGGGCCTCCTGGAATAGTCCCCCCGACCCCTGCGACTGCCTCGTCTCTGTGGGCACCGAAAGATGGGATGGTCCCCGTCGCACTTGAAACACACATGGGGCCATGTGCAGCCTTAGCATACCTGCCCCCTGTGGTATCTGAAGCAGACATTGGGGGGAAGTGACTGTTGACGAAAGGGCTTATGGCCACGAAAGGGAGGATTCTGGGCCCCTCTTCTTGCACACCTTGAGTATAATTCCAGATGGGTATTGACCCAAGAGTGCCCTGTTCCTTCTCTCTCTAAACGGAATTCAATGTCGTAATTTTGCCAGTCAAACCCATCCCTGGCCATACTTGACACATGGTTTGCGTAGTGCATTAACCCCGGGGCATCATGTGGGTGCTTTAGAGTGAGCAGTGCGGCATACAAATGGAGGGCTGAAGTCCATTCCCCTATTGACCTCACCTCAAGGGAACGGATCGTTTTCAATTTCTTATCGGAATTCTTTTTCTTCTTTTGAAAAAGCACAGTGGGATGCCTGGTAGCCTGAAAAAGTTAATCAAAATCCACAAATTTGTTTCTCCAAATCTTTTTCTTTGTTTTGGGGGGCACCCTGGAATGGAATTGAATACCAGAATAGTTGGCATGGCACTTCAATTATGTTGGGGGTGTATAAGATTCTACAGGGACATCTGCCTCACTGGCACTATCTAAACCTCCAAAAATTGCTTCCCCATCATCTTTACCTACATTATTGTGCCCTGCGTTACACTCACTTTCATACTCTGACTCATCGTCGCTGTCCGACCCAGATGAGCTGCCCGAATCAGAGCTGCTGCCCGAACTTTCATCGGACTCGGAGTCCAATTCCCTGTGGCTACACTTTCTAGTGTTTTTAGCCTGATTTGTTAGTTTTTCTATCGCCCTACTTTGTGCTGCGAGCATGAGTTTCAGCTTCTCAATTTCTGTGCTGTCCGAATCTTGAGCTGAGGTCCCTGGCCTGGGTTCATTGGATGTCCCCATTGCTGGCCCTTGAAAGTGTTTCTTTCCCCTACCTCGAGGACGCAGGGCTTCAGGAATTGGTGTTTTCTTACCCCGTGTGACCGGCATAGCTGCAACAGAGAAAATTTCAAGCAGAGATATGCCAGGGGGAGCATACAAATCACTTGCAGTCACTGTTCATGAAAGAAAAACTATGTGGAATTAACCTATGCGACATACTCGCATCAGTGTACCTTGGTTTTGAGCACTTAAACATGTTGATGCACCATGTGAGTGCTGCGATATACACCAAACTTACTGGCTGTCCAGGGTGGCAAACTGCCACACAAAGCCACAACTGCTGGGAAAATTCCAAGGGGTGAAGCTATATACAAGATTGGTCACTTTTCTTGCTTACTTTATATGGACTGTGACACTACTTTTTTACTGCTGCCAGGACAAAAGTGATATGGTCCACTGGCTTATGTGTCCACATACTTCCCATCTGAAGTGACATATCATTTATTTCTTCCTTCTTCCAACACCAGACAGTTGGTGGCGGCCAGCACCATTGGGGCGAGGGCTGAGATACAATCAGAGCTTACACATCTGCCCAGGGCGGCAAACTGCTGCAAACAAAGCCACAACTGCAGGGAACATTGTAAGGGGGGTTGCAGCCGGCACCCTAAAGATATTTACAAGATGGGTCACACTTCTTGCTTACTTGGCAAGGACTGACACTTTGTGACACATACATTATTAGTGATGCCAGGACAACAGTGATATGGTCCACTGGCTTTTGTGCCCCGCATACTTTCCATGTGAAGGGCCAGCTCCATTGGGTCAGCATACAAACGTGAACATTAACGAGTGTTGTGGTGCTATAAAAGATGAAATTGTCACACAACACTGTACCCCCCTCCCCCCCCCCAAAAAAGCACACAGTGATGGAATATCTTGCTGTATACTCTTGAATTGTATATTCAAAAAAAGGGGGGGGGGGGGTAGTAATTAGCTATATGCGTAGATGTTGCTGAAAGTTTTCATTATGTGTGCCTGTATTTATGATCATAATTTCTATTGTACATGGCCCTTGATTGTGCCACTTGGCCCTGGAGGGCGTGAAATGCGGATATAAAATCTGAGTAACATGCGAACCTGAATCTGCCAACAGTTTAGTCCGGGATTCATGTGCTTACCTGTACACTTCACTATTTCATACATTGGTGAGGCCTGTCCCCATTTGAACTGGCCTGAGCCATTCCTCACACGGGTGAGGGCATGTTACCTTGGTTTAATAACTTGACCAACTGCTACTGATCACTCTAACACTTGCAAATCGCCCCTTTTATACTCTTATAGTACTTGAACAAGCCATACCCGTTCAAATGGACTCCATCGTCATGTTGGAGGCACACCTCACTGTTCCAAAAGCCCCGATGCTTCCACAACTGTAGGCCCGCACAGTCTTTCACCTTCTTCTTGAGAGCCTTATTCACCTTCACTACTTTATCATTGTAATCGGGATAAGGGAGCCGAGTCCTACGTAACAGCTGGCAAATTGCTACTCTGGGTATATTGAAGGTGTATTGGATGTATTGCGCAACTAAAACTAACCGTAATGCAATGTGGTCGTGATCCCTGTCGTTACAAAAGTCATTCCCTCCAAGTTGCAAAACTGCTCCCGCAAACTGCTTACTACCTACGACGGCCAAATGTCCGGTGATCCTATTGATCGTCGAGCCTCCCAAACCGAAAAATTCTACCTCAACCTGCCTCTCGGGCAGATCGAAATTGGGAGTCACATTCGGCATTTTACACTGGTACGTGAAGTCTTCCAGTCGCCTCACATAACTGTGCCCTAATATCAGAACTGGTGGGACAAAGGGGGCTGCCATCTTTGACCTAGATTTTTTTTTCAAACCTTTTTCACGATGCAACACAACGCAAGTACGATTCCTCGAATGTTTACACTTACCAGCTATACCCCGCTCAGCCTGTGCGAGCGTATATTTTCAAACGTTACCTTGTACTGAACTCACTATTTGATCGTCCGTTACTTAACTGAACGGCTCCATTCGAAATTTTCCTATCACGGTGCAGGCTGGTCTTCGCAGTGATTCTTCCCGTCGAAAAAAACGGAACTTACTGGTCGCACCATTCAAAATACAAAGCGGCTGAAATGACTATAGCCAAACGTTGCACTGCACTGACTACCAGCGTAACAACAGAATAAATTTTAAAAAATATTTGTCTCCAGTTAAACTAGCTTAATGACTCTTTTAAAACCCAATGGTAACTGCTCCGTGTCTTTGACCAGAATGAATGGAGAGTTGCTATTTTGTCCTGAAAACGCGCCAAAACGTAAAAGGAAGATCGGCCGTGATTGGCCAGTCATGACCATGTGACCCTTATGCACTGACTGCGCATGTCTGGCTAAGAGCCCGCTCGTTATTGGACTGTTATCTCAATCATTACGTCACCCATGTCATGGGACAAGTGTGGTGTTGCATAAAGTCTTTTATGCCTCTGGCACAAAATTCATATATCCTCACAGCGTCAAACCCTCGCTGGAGCTAGGTCCGCAGTGCAAGCGCTGCACAGCCCGCCGGGAAAGGCCCGGGGCTGCGAGGTCGTCATGGAAGTACAAGAGATTATCAAATACATTTTGTCAACAAAACTGCAAGGACGTGCTCCTCAGCCCATGGTTTGATAAAGTTGTCATGGCTTATTAGATAACGGAGCGTGTCCGCAACTCCGTCTTCCTCCTATGTCTCGGAGGGGACACGCAACTACTGGTAAATGCGACCTGTTTTGGGGAGTAACCGTACTCAACAATTCTTCCAATGATAGTGTCTTAATTGGCCCATATGCCCATGCACAATATACTCTGCGAGTAAATGGGCATAAAAACTAAGTAGCGGTGTATTGAGTTTAGAAGTGCGATTAAAGAGAGATAGAGTTTTGCGACATACGTTATCGGCAATCCGGGGAATGCCGGAAGCCTTTAAAATACATGAGTGCACGGTTGGCCGAGCTGCAACACGCTCGCCTTCCACCTCTGCGGCCCGGGTTCGATTCACGGCCGGGGAAGCATGTGGAAAGAGTTCCTACCACTCTGACTGTGCACGGTGGTTTTCTCCGAGTACTTCGGTTTCCTCCACCAAACATGTAGGTAGGAAGTATACGCCACGATCTGTGCCATGGAGAGTGATTAATATAGGCTTGGCCTGCTTCGCAATCCATGTAAAAGATATGGGTCTATACTTTCTATACATGAGTGGTGGGACCGCTTTCCAATACCCAGGTAACGTTCAACTAGAGTCCCTTGGGCCGACACCAGATTTTTCATACTAGCATTAGATAAAGCAATACTATCAAGCCCATAGGTAAGAATGGGAGAGCATATCGTTTTCCAAAGGTGAGACTTTACATCCGCATGAAGGCCTGGATATGAGAGGCCGACATTACCTAAACCGTAAAAACTTGGACGACACTTGGTGATTATATGCTCAATATGAGCTTTACACGTGTTTTTCGAGGTGAAGTGCACGCCGAGTATTTCAACCGAATTGGATATTTCTACAGTATGCGAGCCTAAGTTAAATGTAGGTAAAGAATTAAATAGCATAGGTCCCATTATAATACATTTGGATTTACAGGATTAAAATTAAATCTCCATCGTTTGGAACATTCAACAAAAAATATGCAAGCCAAATATCACTTGGGTTAAAAGTAATTGATATGCAGAATGAACCTTACGTTTGACAAACATGGGACAATTTGTGTTGGAGCTCTGCACAATGTTCAAAATAAGATGTCGAACAAATTCAGATTAATGCTCGACTGATGAATATATTGTCGAATTGCCGATAACCAGTAGATAATAGTTTGTTGTTACAATAGATGTTATTTTACAAAACCAGAGGGAAAAGGGTCAGTTTGGCCACTAGATGGCACACAATTAAGCGCTGCTTCACCAGAAAGTAGTTCTACTGAAAAAAATATGTACATGTATATGCAGACCTCACTTCACTAATTCAGGAAGTGTTAGTACTGTAGTTACCACTGCGTGTGCAGGCACCAGGAGTGGTCTTT
>CAXHWN010001883.1:0-13000 GCA_964020975.1 Hermodice carunculata | reverse complement strand
CGTCTTTTTTTGAAAAATTAGCATAAACAAACACTTACATGTAGGGATACATCTAAGATTATACCCAACCCTTGGTTTTCCCTCAAATCCCAGGTTGGAGTCCAGTCAATGTTTCAAGCATATGAAACTCGTCATGTGCGACAGGTTCCCCGGTAATCGAATTTCTCTATCAAACTAAAGGCTTCCTAACAGGAATTAACTTTTTCAATACTACTAAAGTTGAATCAATTAAAAGGAAATTTTCTGATTTTTTTAAGAGTGCCAGATTCATGTTCCTTGTGAAAAGACCTTCCTTCAAGTGCCAAAAGGCCTGTGTTTACATGGAATGTAATAAGTCTAGGTAAGCAGCTTTTCTCGGTATGCTTTAAAACACAGACTTCTTGTAGGGCTAACACGTAAGTGACCCTCATAAGAATAAAAGTAGGCAACAACAGAGTAAAACCCATCGCTATCTCATCATTGGTATCAAAGGTATCAGATATATTTCATTTCCATCACACACAGAACATTTTCTCACACCAAACAGACAGACCAAGATCTTATTTTAAATCTATGGCACAAATTTAGGAAAAACACAACCATCATGTGGATCATAGTTATTCCTTGAGAGATGTTTGCTGGTCGACCATGATCAGCGATCGAAACTTTTTTTTTACTTTGCTTGATTTTGCTTTTGTGGACTCCAACTGGTGACGGGGGTACGGCAAGCTTGTAAAGTTCTTCTGCAAGCTTTATTAAAGGCTGGTTCTATGCCTGGGCACAAAAGACTGAATTCTAACAATGAAAAGCATTGACATACCTAAATTGACTAAAGAAAGGTATGAGAGGTCAAAATAAAAAACAGACCGTATATGAAAAGTATTGCAAAAGTAATAATAAAAGTGGCGATGCTCAATGCAGGTAAACAAATGCTGAAAAGGACCCGGCGGGAAAACTATTATTGTTTAGGATGACCGATGGTAAACACCCAGGTTACCACTCTAGTCTAACCGTGTCCGGCTTCTACCGAGAAAGGTCACCTTCTTTTGAAATATTTGTAATGACTTGAGATCATTTCTTGATAAAAAAAAAAGGGGGGGGGGCGTTTTGTTTAAGTACCACCATATCTAGGCCCTCACCATTAATTTCCATATTGGTCCAGCTCAATATCTTTCCTTGGCGTGATTGCATAAATTACAAAGCACACCAAGATCAGCTCTTAAATCAGTTACAACTCTGAACTGTTTCATAGCATGGATTCTTCCCCATCGTACCTCCCCCTCGACAATAATATTACTGATGATGATGATGATGATGATGATGATGATGATGATGATGATGATGATGATGATGATGATGATGATGATGATGATGATGATGATAGAAATATGGGTGCTGCAAACAAATAATCATATTCGTCATAGCAAAAGTAGAAGCAAATTATGTAAAACGGATAGTAGATATAGATGAATTGAATACATTATATACTTTACATTTCCTTTTTAATTCAGTTTTCATAAATTGAACTTCCCTCTTGCGGTAATTTTCTGACTAAATACTAGCTGTGTTAACATGTGACCGTAAGTTGGTTCTACCACAGTTATGCCACGTAAATCAGTGCTGTTTGAAGGACTTCATCACGTTCAGATCAATGAGCGTACTGACAAAAGAAAATGACTCATCTAACCACCACGCAATAATTTGATTGATGGCACCTAAACAAACGAAAACAAAGCACGTCCCACTTCCTTCAAATGATCTTTTTTTTTATTTATCGCGGAACAGTGACATTCTTTTCCTCTTTTATTGCGGCAAATGTATTATTATATTGGGCTTTACTTACTTTTGTGTTTCTCACGGTCTTCAGAGGTCAACCATTATCTGCTCATATGCAAATAAGATGGCCGTTGAGGACAAATATGTAATTATAATTCTATGCGAGTTGCGTTCTTTGCTTTTAGCAACGAGAAGATTAATCCGCTCCTTCAGATGGTAGTGTGAATAATAAACTGAAGACGCAATGAAACATATGGATGTTTTTTAACAGTCCAGACATATCATTTGTATTTATTTAATTTAGTTATTTAGTACCAGGTGCAAATAGGAACTCAAGATGTATTAAACATTTTGCAGACTCTTTGATACCGATGAAAGCTTTATAAATGAATTATTGGGTGTTTTTAAATTCCTGCCTCAAGTCAATAAACTCTACATCTCCCCAGCAAGTGAGAGTCGTTAAAGACATTACTGAATGCGCGCCGCCAATTTTTTGAAAAACAACAAGGTTTTGGTCACACCTTTAATACCATGGATTAGGTGGGAAAGTATACACCAACATCTGTGCCATGGACAGTGATTAGTAGAGGCTTGGCCTGTTTTGCAAGGTTCCGCCCCTCCCCCCCTTCCTCCCTCCACAAACACAAAGGGAATGTACAACTTACACAATACAAGATCAATCCTGTAAGCTCTCAATCTTAATACTTTATCGGATAAAATTATTCATTTACAGCACTTAAACTGTCTGATATTAGAGTTGTCAAGGAGCAAACATTTATCGTGACAGCAATCGTTCCGCCTTATATTTTTAGAGAAGATACAGCAAACCCTGTGGGGGTATCACGGGAAATAAGTAAATAAGGAAGAGCAACGTCATGCGGTTTCCGTAACACCCGGACATTGAAGATTAATATCATCAATGAGATGAGCCAACATGTTTATTATCTCCCGAAAGCAACACATTAAATGATTAAATGTCCTGTCTGATTGCATAATGGTGACAAGGTTGGGAAAAGACGTGATCTGTGACTACAATATTTGTGTTACTATCAGGGACGTGTCATTGACAGTTTGCGATCCTTATTTCTCGTAGTAGCGTGAGTGAGAGTAGGCTGCTCTCATGACAGGGGCGTATCTCAGAACCCGTTTTTCAGAGACTTCAAGGTCATATAATTGTTTAGGGTCACCATACAAACATTTTCACCAAGAGGTGGACAGGGTATAATCAAATGCCTATTTGCGAAATCGTATAAAATTATCTTTACATTCAGGTTACAACTGGACAAAAGTAAGTCCAGAATGTTAAAAAGACATAAGCAGATACGTCCTTGTAGCAGACGGATCTGGAGTATCTTGTATTTGTGTCTTTTTGTCCATAACCACTTCCTAGTTGTCATTACCCTGTTCCGCAGTCTGAACTCTTTACTCTCCATAAGCTAATCTGTCCCTGTCTAACCTATATACATATGGAAGTACTGTTGTCCATATTGCACACGTTCCTCTGTAAAATTTTGACATAGGCTGTATTAGCCCAAATAAATTAAAGGCTCTCCAGCGGGTAACTACTCAGAACATACTGCTGGGCCCCTTGTAAGAACAGAGCTTTGCTCTGAAAGGGCTACCCAGCGTAAATATATTCATTAATAAATAAATGAATAAATAAATAAATAAATAAATAAATAAATAAATAAATAAATAAATAAATAAATAAATAAACAAATAAATAAATAAATAAATAAATAAATAAATAAATAAATAAATAAATAAATAAACATGTTTCGGAGCCTATTACCCGTACATGTCTCTCTGAATAGTGGCTCCTTGAATAAGTTAAATATTCAGCAAAGACAAACCACATAATAGTGAATAAATATGAACGTGGCAAATGATGAATTAGCTAAATACGTGAAGTTTGCTTATAAATGCAGAGCTGCATTATGCCAGGATAAAGTTCTTTGCCAGGGTCTTTTTATATAATGTATGCTTGAAAAAAAAACCTGCCAAATTATTCTCCTGCACATGAATTCACGAATACCATTCATCATGGTGAGACCTGTCTTAGTTACCAAAACCAACAGAGCATGCGCTTTGATATATATATATATATATATATATATATATATATATATATATATATATATATGTGTGTGTGTGTGTGTGTGTGTGTGTGTGTGTGTGTGTGTATGTGTGGATTTATTTGTTTATTTATTTATTTATTTATTTATTTATTCAACCCGTAAACTGTGCATAACTGTGAATCACTAAAAGTGTAATGTGCGCCAACACTTGGAGAACCCTTTTTCAACAACTGCAACCTTATTCACTCTTCCTGTGCCACTTTGTTTTAAAAGCACGATTGGTAGATTGGAAAAATGATTAGATCTAGAACTGGTTAGCACATGTTTTGAAAGCACGTGGCCTTGTTGACATTCGAAGCCGCAAACTAACAGACCGAAATTGTTGACGAACGTTTAATTCCGAAAATAGTTTACGCTGAGCGGAGAAAAACAATGGAAAATTTGTTCGGCAAAATGCTTACTGCGACACTAATTGCTGTGACGTGTACATGTGTTACATAATCATTATTTGTTTGACATAGATTGGAGTGATTTTGATGTTGCACGTTTTTTTTAGTCTTCCCGCTTATAATAATTAGCTTATGTGTATATCACCAATTCTTTAATCATAGTGATGATATTTATGTGTCAATATAACGTGTTTGAAGGCCGCATGTCTATTAGAGCTCTGCTTATAGCAAATAGTTTATTATTATCGCACAATATTTGTTTGGCAATATGGCGCATTTAGTGTAATTCGTCGACTGTCTTCTGCTTATAAAAAATAGCTTATACGTGCCACAATTCTTTAAATTATAAGTGTTAGCATGGGTATTCTTGACTAAATGCTATACTGCGTGCAAACTGGACGCTTCAAACAAGGATATCATTTCGGAGTAGACACCCATTGGTGACTCAGATGTATACTAATATCAAGCTGTTTTTGTAGTTCACAATATGACACTTGTATTTAAGATTTCTTTATTCAATTCACATAATTTCTTTATGCAATCGATAGGCTATATTTCCAGCGGATGGACCATCAACATATAATGTGTGTAATGTAAATATAAACAAATGATGAGGGTGTGGGAACAGCAAGAGCTCGACTGACTATGAAAAAAAGCAGAACATGTCATGGCTAAAAAGGAAAGAAAAGCAGTAAGTTTTGAACTTTTAAAGCTACAAATGTAGTAGATATCAAGCTTAGCAGTCCAGTTTTGAAGATAATCAGACCGACGGTTTTGAAATAAGTAACGAAGGGCACACAATATTGCATGGCCACCCGTCATCCAGTCAACAACGTTCGCAGAGATACGCCCTCACTTTTACATGATGTTAAAAGAGTGTCCGACCTCTCTACCCTCCTTCGTCTGACCAAGACTTTTTTAAGAAAACGTAGGATACAAGCACTACAGTTTGTTTAAACTAACCACGCTGACATCAATCAATGGCTCAGAAGTGCAGTAACATTTAAATAAAATGAACCTACACTGGATGAGATTACCACCACAACAGAGCTGCCAACTTTGAAATGCGATTTCAGGGACTTTAAAGTGAAAACTTCAGGGACAGAGAATATTTAACAAAAAATTAATAAGAAAATGTTTGATTCCAATGCGTGACAAACACTGTAAATTAGTCAAAATGATGATGAAAGACAGTTCACATCCCTGCTACATGCAGTTTTGGTCACAAAGAAAAGAACTGATGCGCCCTCTATGGGCAGTGATGTGAACACTGACACCAAGAAACCTTTCATAATAAAGGGCTTTGGCCACATTGATGACTTTTGCACATTCTCATCTTTTTTTTTATCTTTTATTATCATTTTTGCATCATAATACAGAAATACACAATTACATTTTAATGCTATACCAAACACACACACATATAATGATGTACTTAGCATTATGTTTCTACTTTAAAATGAATGTGGGAAAACAAAGGGTCTGTGATTTCAAACTGTCGCGAATTCTGAGACGATGAAAATTTTGTCGAAGGTAGCCGGAATGTCGCATAGTATCATGGGAATGTATTAAATTAGATGCTGATAAAGTATAAGGGGAAGCATTTACTAGAAGCCGAAGCCCTTGATATCTCCAAGCTGAAATGTTCCTCTGTACGTTAGGCAGCTTTATTTCATTTTCATTTATAGCAACTCAAATGTGGTATTCTGGTTCTAAATTTAGTTTCTTTCAGTTGCACTTTCTTTAGAAGAAAATGTAATTTATGGCGTCACAAAAGGAGACTTAGTTGACGTGAGACACCAACTTGACAACATGAATTTCTGAATATTAGTTTGAAATTTACAGGGAGACAACTAGTACACATGGCGTCAAATTTCGTTTTTTTTTTTCAAATCAATGTAATACCAACGCACAGGTACTCATTGATGATACGTTTGCATTTTTATTTGTTTTGTTTTGAACGAGTTAAGTGAACAAAGATTGGATGAAACTTAAAAAACTAGAAAAACACCAACAATGTGACTGTATAAAATAAATATTAATGCATTTTCACTCGTATCTCTACCCCAATCAAGCTACCATTACTTTTATTGATCATAAAGTTTTTTTGGGAAATCTCAAAATTACAGCAGCACCACCTAACCAAGAAACAATGTATAAACCAAGTCAATGTACATTTCTACCTAGTTTGAGGAAAATCCAGCCAACAGTCGAAGACCTGATGACAGAGAGGGCCTTCCGGATTTTGTCAGCTTAGACTTTCCTTTTACATGCAATTGGCCCTCCCTCCATGAGAATCTTACATCCTGTGATAAAAAATGTTCTTAGTACATGTACTGGCATTGAAACACATTGCGGGGGATTGATGGTCAAGGGAATAAACAGTTCCTGTACAATTTGGAAACAGTTCAATCAAGCGTAAGATCTTTGAGAAAACTACACATACGTGCAATGACACCAGTGTCTGTGATATATTGGGGATCCAAACTGCAAACATGATATTTTGATGCCTGTCAATAAACACACACGTACGCTAAATTGTTTTGAACGTTTGTGATGAACGATAGCATGCGTGTAGCTTTCTAAACACACTTCAACTAAGTGGGACACGAGTGGAATATACAATCACTACCCCTTGTTTGATCATTAAGAAACATTTTACCAATTTCCTGCACCCGCTACCAAATACTAGACGTGGTAAGATAACCAAAAACAGGACCATTTTGCCCATGTGCTCTCGTTTTGGCCTCGTGTGTCTTTTTATTGGACAGCTCACAGGTCCATATTTTAGGAAGTGTGGTACTATTAATATGAAGTGTATCATTATTCAGTGAACGCTACAAAGAAAACTAGAAAAGAAGATTTGCTTGATAGCAAATCTGTCTGGGTGCTTTCAAAATGAGAACAGTTATCCATCGCTCAACATAATTTATATTTTGTGTATTAACATAATTCGCATAAATTAAAATGCTACAACTTTGGTACTTGGTTCGTTGGATGTGGCCATGTCAAAAGGTTATAAACCATTGTGTGTGAATGACACTGCTATCTAAAGTAGTTTTGAAGCTATTCATCATTGTAATTTTCTGTATTTGCCTTATTTGCATAAATTAACAGCCTGCAACTTTAGTAAATAGTTCATTGGTTAGATGGGACTATGTCACACACCTACAAATTGAAATTGGACTGGCACCTCTATATAAAACAGTTTTGAAGTTTTTCAAAATTTAAATTTCATGTATTCATCTTATTTGCACAAATGAAAATTGTACAATTTTGGATCATGGTTCATTGGATATAACTATGCCACAAACCCATAAAATAAGTTGGAATACCACTTCTATCTACCATAGTTTTGAAGCTATTCAAGATCTAAATTTTGCATTTTACCTAATTTGCATAAATTAAACTCCTACGACCATGGGTTATGGTTTATTGGATGCGGCTTTGCCGCAAACCAATAAATTGAAGTAGGAATGGCGTCTCTATCTCTAGTAGTTTTGGAGATATTCAACTTTTAATTTTTTGAATGCTATGATTCACATTATTTAAAATTCTACATCTTTCATTCACTGTACATCATACTGGCAGGTGTCACAAACCCATATATGTCCATTGAATTTTTTGTGTCCATCTGCAGTAGTTTGGAAGATATGGAGCTTTTAGAATTTTAATTGCCCTTAATTTGCATCCTTTTAAATATCATGGTTATTCCAAACCAGATGCACAATTTTATTGATAAGTCAGTCACCATGGCAGATTTGGTGGTTTTCAGAATTATTGTGTCTGAAAAAAACTTCCCTCTAATTTGATCTTAAAAAAGAAAGAAAGATAAAAAGAAAGAATTTTTGGAGAAACAAAATTTCTAGGTTGGTACCCATAATTACTCAGACACACAATTCCAGTGTTCCCTTATACAGTGAAACCTCTCTACAGTGGGCATCCTAGGGACCAGAGAAAAGTGCCCACTCCTGAGAGGGTCAGCCCTCCTGGGCAGCATGGATGAGTATATGTGCATGTACATATACATTTTTCATACATGTATATATATATACATATATACACATATATACATATATATATATATATGTGTGTGTGTGTGTGTGTGTGTGTGTGTGTGTGTGTGTGTGTGTGTGTGTGTGTGTGTGTGTGTGTGTGTGTGTGAACATATTATAATTCAAGGGAATGTGTATACATGCAATACAATATTGTCTTTGATCTTTTATCACCTAAACAAGTTTTAACAGCGGCAGTTAGGAAACTACATGTACATATACCTGTGAACTGAGACAAGCACTTTCCTGTCTCAGTATTCCTTGTCATTAGCTTGGCTATGAAGAACAGGCTTCGTGTGACTGGTTACAGGGAAACAAAGACACGAAAGTGTCCACTAAAATAACACAAATCCACACACTGTTTCAAAATTCACAAAGTTGTGGAAACAGTCATTGAGGACTGGAAGACCTTACTTCGATAGGTTTAGCCAATTTAACACTGTATGTAGCCTATTAATAGAAGGTACACTCCATAAGAGTGGTCCTTAGGATATATGTGGAAACTATTGCCCAATATCTCTGCTTACCGTTGTCGGAAAGGTCATGGAAAGGATTATTTTTGAACATGTTTTTAATTATTTCAGAAATTATCAATTGATAACCCAATTTCAATCAGGATTCATGAGGGGTGATTCTTCAGTTAACCAGGTTTTGCAGTTGTATGGCATATTCTGAAAGACTTTGGATGAGAAAAAAGAAATACGCGTGATTTTTTTTATATTACAATGCCCTTTGACCGAGTATGGTACGAGGGTCTATTGTGTAAATTGAAAAAAACAAAACAAAACAAAAAACAGGTTATCAGCCTCGTTATAATCATGGTTTAGAAATCACAGACGACTAAGAGTGGTTATCAATGGACAAAGTTCCCGCTGGTGTAAGGTCAAAGCAGGTGTGCCGCAAGGATCCATCCTGGGCCCCCCTCCTCATTTTTTATTGATATGAATGATTAAGATGATGTTGTACACTCTAACATAAGGCTATTAGAAGATGACGTTATACTATTTCTTGAAAGTAAACAGCCAACAAATAGCAGTTGATGTAACTGACGCTGATCTATTCAACATCCAAAAACTGGGCTGAAAAATGGATGGTTACTTTAATCCATCTAAGACAAAAACTATCCTAATTCTCCGTACACTTCTAGCGCAAAATCACCAAAGTCCTATTTTTCGTAATTCTGTTGTTAACACAGTTAACGAGCATAAACATTAAGGACTCATCATTCGAAATGATCTCACTTGGAGTAGCCACGTACATACCGTTGTCGAAAAGGGTACAAAACTTATCAATATAAATAAGGAGTGTACAAAATCGACTTCGGAGATCTGCACCCGAGACAATTTATATGTCAGACCTATCCTAAAGTATACTGATGTAGTATGGTCAAGTTGTACACATGTCGACGAAGAGTTACTAGAATCCGTGTCCGACCGGTTACTGCCCGGCTTGTGACGGAAGCTAAGAAGAGAACACCAACTGGATATTGAAACTGGTCGGGAAAACTTGCACTTAAGACGCAAAAAACGGAAATTGAAATTTCTGTACAAAATTATCGCCGATGTGGCCCTCCAATACTGTAAAAAGTTTTTAGCAGAAAAAAAACTGGGGACAGGACCCACTACAACTTTCGTACACGTATAACTTCATAAATTATCAGACCCGAACCTGAAGTTACAGTAATTCATTTGATCAACTGTAGGTACTCTCGGGGAATTTACTGCCATTAAATATAAGGCAAACAAGCTACGTTTCAATATTCAAATGTTTGCACGATAAGCACTTCAAAGTAACTCCCGAAAATGAACTTTATTTACTGGGCAATCGCAAAACAGCAATCATCCATTCAAGATTTTGTATGGAGAGCATCCAATTGAATAGGTACTTAAGGTGGAAGCTGTGAAGCCAGTGCGCAGTGAGACTGGCAACTTTGGATCGATATTATCCATCTAATTTTTTTACAAGTACATTAAATATATATATTTTCTGATTACTATATATCCATAGGGTTTTTTGCAGGAATAGAACTTTTTTGAGATCTTATAGCATTCTTTCTGACTTGGTAATATTTTCACATTTTTCGCGCAGAAGTCGCACCAAATTGTTTTGTTTTTTTTCAAATTGATATCAGAAGAAATTGAAAATACATATCCATGTGCAGATTCGAATTCAATGGTGAGTTCTGAAATATCTTAAATAAAAAGTTATAAAATTCCTAATTTAGTCCTGACAGGTTCATTTTCTTTCTATAAATTGCTCCACAATTCACGGAAGGGGTTGTCAGAAAAAAAAATCCTGGGAACCGCTCCTGGATATATTTTTCTTTTGACGTCCGTTGATTTTAATGTGATAGGGCAATTCGTAAGTTTGTGAGGCGAGATACAAATTGCAGAGGTTGAGCAAAAAACATTTCCGAGAAAAATCGCTTAGAAATAAAAAGGTTGCCAATTCTTACGCATTTCTTCTGTCTTGTGTTTTAGTTATTATATGAAATAAACTTGTAGCTTTGCCTCTGTGACGTTGTCATTAAAATAAGTTTATTTTGTGTCTTAAATTTCGACTTTTTAACTTGGGAACATCACACTTGGTTTGTTTGGGTGTGGGTTCACATGCGGCTTTCCATATTTAGGGCCCAGTAAGTGGATTGTGCTAATTTGTTTTTACAGCAATAGAAAATAACAAAGTAATCTGAACAATGAGAGTGATTAGTCTGAACTGGTCCATTCTTCTCTCCATGGTTAATAGTTGTCTGTTCCTTATGAGTGACCCTTGTCATTGGCTCAATAAGCAAGGACAAGAACAGACGGTTTAAATAATTGCCTACAAGAGGGCACTGCAGTCAGTGAAGGGCTAGGGTTGTGTATTCACATTACTTTGCACTGTAATTTGCAACTTAATAATTTAAAAACTACTGCATATAGAAATACCACATTTCAGACAGTAAATCTAGATGCATAACTTAATACCTCACAAAAATCATATAACCACAGCTACAAAAGTGACTGGTATATTTGAGGTTGCTTTAACATATAAACTAATGGGAATACACAGCTCTAGCCCTCCAAAAGTTTGTGTATTCAGTTGTGTATTGGGGCAAATACACACCTTAGAGGTAATTCTTTCCTATTGGTTTCTAGGGGTCATGGACTAATGACTGTGCAAACAATGACATGATTCAATATTATACTCATGCAAACAAACTTCATGTGCTCAGCACTGCTTAAACGTTTCAGTGTAAATAACGGTTTTAAGATCAATTGTCTCATATAAATTTTATGTTCACACATTGTATTGTAAACATATTTATTTACCAAACTGGATGACCTAGTTGATATATTGTAATTAATCTGGATGATTTCCAGTTCAAAGAGCACACACTGAATATATATATATATATATATATATATATATATATATATATATATATATATATATATATATACATATATATATATATATATATATATATATATATATATATATATATATATATATATATATATATATATATATATATGTGTGTGTGTGTGTGTGTGTGTGTGTGTACAAAACGCACAGGGCATTACAAGAAGCACAGTTCACCTTCCTTTAACACACAAAAAGGATATTTCCCCAAGCATCAATACGACCAAATTCGATATTGATACGACCGCCAGATAAAGTAGGGTCATGGATGATTTCTAGGATGCTGGTGTCATCAGCGAAAAGTCTTATGTCACATAGAATATTGTCTACGACATCATTGATATAGACCAGAAAGAAGAGAGGCCCAAGGATAAGGCCTCGGGGTACACCAGCTTTGATAGGCAGTCAATCCGGACATTGGCCATGTATGACAACTCTCTGTCGACGATTGGTAAGGTAACTTTCGACCCATTGATTATTGGCTGATAAATGCCTAATTGGCACAGTTTGAAGAGCAGTCCAGGATGTCAGACACGGTCAACTGCTTTAGATACATCTAGAAAGACCATTCTCGCCTCTTATTAATTTCAAGTCCATTATAGATCTTGTGGACTATGCTTATGAGTTGATTAATAGTGGAATCATTGCGAGCAAAACCGGAATTGAGTTTTGTTCAGAGGCTATTACCAAATAGATATTCATACATTACATTAAAGACAAGCCTCTCAAAGACCTTATATACTTTGCATCGTAAGGAAATCGGACGAAGGTTTGTTTTTAATTGCAAATCGGACTTTTTGAAGACAGGGCACCCGCTAGATTTTTTCCATTGGTCGGGGTACTGGCTGACAGATAGTGATAAGTTAAACAATTTAGTTATGGATTTACATATACCAGGACCACTTTGTTTTAGTAAAAAATTACTTATTCCGTCAGGGCCAAGCTAATTTTGAGGGACGAGAGAACTTTTGCGACATCATTTTCATTAATTTAGAGCGGCTGGAGCCTGGCATCAGTATGGTTCTCGAAAGTGGGCAAGGGAGGTGGGTTATCTTTCGGAGGGATTTTACATTGACTTATAAAGTACTGGTTAAAAATTTCTGCCCTTTCCAAGTCACTGGAAATAATGACGCCGTTTTCAATGAAGCGTGGTATGTCTGGATGAACTTTGCTCCCAGGAATCGATCTTGATAGGCTCCACCATTTCTTTAACTGTATATCTGTGGTGTCAAGCTCGGATCTAAGATTAGAGAAATAT
>CAXHWN010001882.1:52500-68000 GCA_964020975.1 Hermodice carunculata | reverse complement strand
TGACTACGAAGTTTCATTTCGCAAATTTTAATAAAATGTCAATTTTTTGCCCAAGAAAGAATTTTTACATTTTTTTTATGGTGTATATTTTATGTAAAGATCCCAAGCAACAAGAATTTATATGGTTTTATCGGTCTTTAAATATAAACCAAAACAGGAGAGTGGGTTGAAGACAGCTCTGAAGTGCCTAGCTTTGTTTGTGCCACCTTGAAAAAAAAAATGTTGAGGCGCAATTCTTCTATTCTATGTAAATGTGCAGGAAGCATTGCAGGGCACACGTAGAAAAAGACCATAGCAACAAGGGCTATTTCGAAGCTTGAAGGCTATTCTATTGACAGTGTGTATATATGTGTCCCAACATTGACAGGTTTGTGAGAAATGCAATCTGGCATTATCGGCCGCACTGGATAACGTCTGTGGCATGAACTGTTTGATTGTGTGGGTTTTTTTGCGAGGTTTGCAGAGTAAAAACTGCAAAATCCAACAATTCGTGCCACGTTACCCTCTAAGTCTCGCCAACGGCAGTACCTCCTTATCTGAGTTGTACTTGTCATGGTACCTAAACCAGTATCATGCAGTACCTTGCTCAAGATGCTTCCCTTGTGCAATTAAGTATGAGGAGCTTCCCTAATATGCCACATCACATCACACACTTAATCATGCTTGCAATAAAGAATCAATAGAAGCTTCACGCACATTCAACATGAAAAATGTATAATGTTTTGCTGCAGCTGTCATTCATGTGCCCATTTTTTAGTACAACTCACCATCTCCCTCACCAGATGCTCACCTGTCAGGATCCTGCATGTGTCGGACTGTTGTCCCATACTCTTCCCGCAGCTTCGCCAGCTCTGACCACTGGTGGATCATCTGGTCCCCTATAGCGCTTTGTACTCTCTCTGTCTCTTCTCCCAGCATCTGCAGCTCTGCTTGCATCTGCTTAATCTTTCTCTCTTCTTTGACTTTAGCTTCGTCGTACCATTCCTTCTTGGCCAAAGTATTCCACTCTGGCTCCTTCTTCATCAAGAATTCCTGAAACACTTCACTTTGCGCGGGCCCCGCAGCCTTTGACCTGTACTCTTCCTCATGAACAGTCAAGTCTTGTTTTAATTGCTCATAAATGTATTCTTCAGTCTCAAGGCACTCTTCAATTTTCTGGTACAAGTTATATATAAGATTTTGGTTGTATTGCAGTGACCGCAGGTAATTCTCTTGTATGAACTTGAAGAAAAGGCCATTTTCTATCGTTCCAAATATGCCCCCAAAAACAAAAAACAAACAGGTACACTCTTCTTTGTCATGTTAGCATACAGGCATACTAACTAGTGATTTTTAATACATGAATACAAGTGAAATACATTTTATGCCCTTTCATCTTTGGAGTTCCTGCCAATTGTCTACCCCGTCAATGATTATATATTGCCACCAATATGATATGAGTGTATGTGCACAAAATGAAGTGCCCTATCGGCTGCTTTTAAAGACATTCTCAATTAACGGTACTAAGTTATATGCCAGCCAGTTGCTGACAAGTAATTTTTGGTCATCGTGTTACTTAACAATAACATGGACTTGCAGGCACCTTTCCAGAAGTTTTCCTAAAACGGGGCTAAATTGCGTAGAGTGAACTTTCCAGACAGAGGTAGCCGCTGCCTATAGTAATGAATTATGACAGTTATCTGCATGTACGTAGACGCGTCATTTTCCAGAAGAATTTCCAATTTGATCCATACCTATGCGAATACTTGCCAAGAAGCACATTTAACTGAATATTCCTGGTTAGAATAATACAAAGTCAAGAGCTATCATTGAA
The DNA here is from genome assembly GCA_964020975.1 of Hermodice carunculata. Lineage (NCBI taxonomy): Eukaryota > Metazoa > Annelida > Polychaeta > Eunicida > Amphinomidae > Hermodice > Hermodice carunculata. The sequence continues at coordinate 66,187 of CAXHWN010001882.1, read as the reverse complement.
CATGCAAGCTCATTTGGACCAATTTACCATTCTCATCAATCTCGAGATACATTTTTTTGCAACCACATGCTTTATGGAGATATTCGAATACAGGGCTTAAATTATCTTAAAATCTTATCTTCTCCAAATACATTATCATTGAATGTCAACATTTTCTTGTTAACAGCAATTTCTCCACCAAGGGGACTTATGACGCCACGAAGAACGCTCTCTGCTTCGTGAAAGTGTAATTTGTGCAGGCCATGAATCATATTTGAACCATCTCCCACGCTTAGATCTCCTATGAGGGAAAGTGAATTGATTTGTTACACACGCATAGCATCTATCAATGAGGCCAGTCATGGGACATGCCTTAAGGCACAGTTTTGAAAAGATGAAGCAATATACAGACAGAATAAATTATGCCCACACCCCCTCATATATATGCATATATATATATATATATATATATATATATATATATATATATATATATATATATATATATATATATATATATATGTGTATGTATATTTTTATATATTTATAAATATATATATATATATATATATATGTATATATATATATATATATATATATATATATATATATATATATATATATTATCATATGCTTTGCCATTATGTGATAATACTGTACAGTCTATATGTTGAATATCGAATAACCATTCGCAAAATTCTTCTGCTACATTGTCACCTTCAAACACTACTTCTCTTTGTCTACAACTATCACAGGGTTGCTTTACAAATGTTTCTTCTTTTCTGTCATATTTGTTACATTTACTACATCTGTTGCCACACTCATACATTTTGCATTCATTGGACTATCTTTACAACTATCACACGATTTCTGAGCCACTACAAAATTTGCTTCATGAATCTGTTTTCCACATGTTATTTCATTACAATTCTTGCATCTTTTACATTGACTACATGTTTTTTTCTTTTCTGCACACTGTTTACATCTAAACTTTTTCATAGGTTCGTATCCTGCTTCACACTGAGCTACCTTGTCCTGACTACATTCAAAATCAAAATAAATATATTTCCTAGGCTTGCCTGGTCTAACTCGATCTGCTCTCATATAACATAAATGTTCACCTACTACATACTTGTTACAACATTCACACAGCCATTCTCCACATTGATGGTCCTTTATCTCTCTATCTCTCCTATCCACTACTTTATGACACTTTATACATTTCCACCGTATTTCACATTGACTACCATTTCTTTTCTTTTCCTTATGTCTATCCATACAATCTTTATTTCTACAAGTCATGTTACAATCACTACACACTACAGGTTCAGTTTCAATGCAATTTTTTGTTTTACATACTATACAGCAAGTTTCACAACAATGTTTGTTGTTATTTGCATATGCTTTCAAACATCTATCACAGAAATAGGATGATCCAAAAAATCCAGCTATCTTTGTTATACTATGAAAATGTTGTTCTTCTTCGTCTAAATAAATATATATTTTGATGTCTCTATTCTCCCCTTCTCTAATGAATTTGTTTCCTCTCAACGCACTAACTACTAATATTTGTACACCCAACACCTCTTCAAACTTCACTATATCATTCAAGTTACCCATTCTGTCTATGGGCACACCTGCTACTCTACATAAACTTATTGCCATATTTTTTTGGTCTTTTCGATTCTTGTCAGTAACAATTTTAGCATAATATTTTGGAGCCTTTTTATGATGTAACACCTTCTCAATCAGGGTCACCTGTTCTTGATCTTTTGTCAGTTCTTTCCATTCTTCATTGCTCACTTGCACCGTCTTCACCCAGGACACACCTATAGCTCTGGCCATGCACAACTGGTCTTCATTTTTTATTTCCACCATAGATCTTTTTCTATGCACTGAATTATTCTCTCCCCTGACTTTATTGATGGTTGTTCCTTTGCCTCCTTTCGGTTGTTCTATTGTTCCCACTCTTATGTAAAAACTATCATCCACAGGCAAGTTTTCTTCGCTTTGTAGCACATTTTCGATCTTCTCCATAATCACATCTGCATTCAACTCGCCAAGATTTTGTAAGGGGACCACCACATTATTATTCTATCCACCATGATGTATGATCACACGTCCCAAATCTTGATCATCCAGTCCTTCTCTTGCCCGCTCCATTACATCTTCAAACATGTCTCTCAGTTCATCTTGAATCTCTGCCACCTTCTTGCCATGCCACTCTTCATTAAATTTCACTTCATAGGATCTATCCTTGGCCCCATTCTTCAAGAATGTCCTTTCATTTCTCTTTTCAAAACTGTAAGGCTTTCCTTCTTCCCAGGGTCCATCCTGTTCAATTCCATCCATCAAATATTGCACATCACTGGGGTTTCTGTCCTCCCATTCCACATCTTCAATAAGCCCATCAATAAGGTACTGTACTTCTTTTTGGTTTGCCAGGTTGCTTTTCCTCACTTGAAATGAATCACTTGAGAGACACACCTCCTTTTATACCAGTTGTACTGCTACAATAATCTATTTTTAGAAATGTGATGTCATCAAGCTGGATGCTGATTGGTCACTGATGATGTCATGATCCTATTTATAAATTCTTGGACCTGTTCCATCTATGACGTCATGGAAATTCCCCACAGTTATTTTTAGATCCAACTCTGCTCTGATTGGTTCAGAATATATTGCTGTCTTCTGATTGGTTGTTGGGGATAGGTAGTGTTTGTGTTGTTTTGATTCAGTCTCATTCCTCATTCAGACACTGATGTGTTTGCTTGGTGAGCAGAGTATTTGACTGGGAGTGGGAAGTTATGTTTATTTTGCAGGTTTTAATACTTGTTTTGTTTGTGTATTGAAAATACTTGTTTATTTTGTGTGGTGAAATTAGTAATTTATTTTGTGAGGTGAAAATAATTGTTTATTTTGTGTGGTGAACATGTTTATTTTGTGTGGTGAATACTTCTGTGTTGTTATCATGGGAGGAGTGGCTCCATTCTTTGACACAAGGACCTGACCTTCAATGTCCGCAATGTGTCTTAGAATAGAGATGGAAAAGTCAGATAGTTCCATCTAAGGGTGCTTCCTATTAATCATCAATAACCTATTAGAGATCAATATAGTTCATTCTAAACATAGTATATGAGAAGACCTTGAAGCAGTAGTGTCACAGACTGTCATTGGCCGAATAATGTGGTAAGTACCATCTCATTTAATTTCTTGCAGACATAAACATGAGACATATTTGCAAGTCTTGGGCATTTTGCTCTGTGGTGAAAACTGGTAAGGGACTTAGGGCGGAGTCAGTGTTGTCAATCGAGGGGGCAACATAAGTGACTTGTCCCCGTTATAGTTCCAGAACACCCCTCGACATATCCACCACTAGAGTGTCTCATTTGACATGCACCAGTTTGCAAAAAGTTCCTTGCTGCCCTTACATGGACAGCCCCAATATATTGTTGGGGAGACTTGCTCACACACATTTACACAACAAATATACATGGTTAGCCACAAAGTTTCATATTGTTAGGCAACTCTTTATGCTAAAAATATACCTGTTAGGGTTTAAAATGTGATGTGGTGCTAAAAACATAATTATATGCCATAAACATAGTTGTGGAGGTTTAAAACTGTGGGGCGGTGTAAATGATGCTAAAAATAAATTTAGAAAGCTTATAGGTATTTTGGTCTCATTTTGAGGCAAGACCCTCATAAATCCCCTGCTTTTCACCTAAATCCTTGCAATGTCGCCAGCTGATCAATATTTCCAATCAATCAATAGAGATCAATCCCCTATCACAGATTTCCAATCAATGACTTGTCAATACCAACTTACAACCACCTTAGACCGACCCCTGACCATCCCCTATTTTCCAATCACCTATCAAAAATCAATTAGCATTTCCAATCACCTCCCTGAATCGATCAAAGATCAATAAAATTGATAGTATACAGACATAGGGAGAATCCATCCATTTAATCAATCAGATCAATTCAACATCAATCTGTCAAACTATAAACACACAGTCCCCATATGGATCATAATACGCATAAACCTAATTTTAGAAATCGTACCCCTATACGACCATAAACCTAATTTTAGAAATCGTACCCCTATACGGTCATAAACCTATTTTTAGAAACGTATCCCCCAAACGGGCCAAATCTACCTTATGGGGGGAAAATTGTGACCATAAAATCTACCTTATACTTATGGTCTCAAATTGTGAACATACGGACATACATGTAGTCGTAGATAAACTATTCTACGAACTGTCAACGTGCTGTCCACGCGGTCTGTACGCAGCTTCTAAGCAGCCTGTAGGCACTCTATACACTGTGTCTACACACCCTCTATGCAGTGTGTATGCAAAGAAAATAAAGTCAACTCACCTCTAACATGTTGGCTGTACGCATTTTGCGTAGAACTGTTACTAATAACTTTTAGACGGGTGGAACTGTAACTTGGTATATTTATTATGGCGCATCCATACCATGTAATGGAAATTTTTTGCCTGCCCTGTCCAGGTACCTGAAAGAACTCATCGCTGTACCTGGCGGGAATTTTTCTCTGATACACTGATGTAAGCCACACATGGCTTTGCTGAGCCCCCCCTATATAATGGGGTGTAGGCTTGAAGTGTGCCCTCTCGGCACTCTTGGCATTCAATTGGTGTTGCATCACTGCTGGTGGTTTGACGGAGTGAATTTGCGCTCGCCCAGCTTTATGTATGGGTCTCCATAATGGCTAACATGTTGACGTTCTAAGGGTTAAAGCATTGGAACGTGGCACTTTGTAGTGAGTATAAAATATGTGCTTTGCTGTATTTTCAATTTTTTGGTCATATTTATAGTTTTCGATTTTCTATAGCTCTGTGTCCAGTTGGAGTTCATTTGCTCCCGTGAATTTCAGCATACGCACACACATGGATACCATGTAACATTACTGGAGCATGTCATTGTGGTATCGCCTGTCATTGTCATTGGTCAGAGGTTAAAGGCCCGAATATTTTCTGTAAGTAGAAAAAACCTATGTTTTACCATTCACGACAATGCGTAGCATATGTGGTTTAAATGCGAGTACACTTGAACATGTGGTTAATACGTGAATTCAAAGGTTTCATTACATACATAAGCATTTTTGGCATAAAGATTATGTATATTTATGGTATTTGCATTTGTATACGCTAATTAGTATTCTTCATACATGCCAAAATGGTTGTATCAGGTTCATCTACCTTTCTGCTATCAAATATATTTTCCCACAGATGAGTAATATAAGTGGTTACGATGCGGATTGTTGTATGTTATAATATGCAGTATTTTCGTGTAATTGTAAAGGAAATAGAAGGAAGGAATACTTAGCAGTTTTTAAATGTTGTAATCTTGCAGCTGAATTTGCTGTACCGTGATTGTATAGGTGGTCTTCGACCAGTATTATCATCAAGGGAGAGGCATATGGGCTGTATCCGTGTATCAAGATAATGTGAGAGGCACACGGGGTGTGTTCATTGATTGAGATAAGATTAAAAAAAAAGGAAGAACATTTTGTCTGTATTGTGATAACAATGTTAAAAGGAAGAGCCTCGCTTCAGCAGTATTTTCGGAAAAATAAACCAACATACCAATTTTGTTTTCACCTGGTTAATTTTTGGGATGGGCACCGGCAGCAGGTCGTGACCACAAGATATTTCAGAGAAAATATGGTTTCATAAGGATAAGGAATTCACATTATTGGTGGATCGTCGTTTCATGGAGATATGTGGGTGACTGTGATCACCGTTCCTTGGAATGTCTCATTGTTTCAAATAGGAGATGGACATACTCGATGTTTTGTTGTAAATGTATCGTTTTGTGTACTGCGACAGAGTTCAATGACATTCTGGTGCATGACACGTTGAAATTTGCGCCTGTTGTGTAATACTCCAGTTCTGCTCACTGTCCTTTTTTGTTCCACATGTAGATGGAGCTGGGTGAGTTTTCCCTTGTGTGTGGACCGAGTTGTGTGTGCGTGACTTCATTACAACGAGGTCAAGCAAGGACTGGGTTCAACGATACAGAATCTGTGCACAGACTTTCGAGTTGTAAGTTGCTGTGTATCCACAATATCTGTATAAATATATGTATTTTTCTTTCAGTGTCCCTGCATCACTCCGGCCCTATAATCTGATGCAGTATTGAAGCTGTTACACACATATTCTGTGCCTTATTGACACATACAAACGTGTGTCCCTTTTTTTCTATTCGAGCACAGAGTGCTTTGAATAGACACATACATGTTGTAGTGTTACTGTACGGTGGTTCCTATTGGTATCTTTGTATAGTTCACATTACTAGTTGCATAGTTGAGGTATCCTATTTATGTTCAGCATTAGGTCAGTAGTGCTGGTCAATTTGACCATAGTATCCATGATCATGGCTCTGGCTGACGCAAAGTCTCCTCATAAAGTTTGTAAAACTGAAGTTACAAAGCTGTGAAATTAGATATCTACGTGTCTGATTGAAGGTGACAAGTTGTCAGAGATACCAGATCTCGTTGCTAAGTTTAAAGCAGCTTTTGGTGAGTTTTCTAAAGCGTATGACTAAGTCATGGAATTGGATACTGAAAGTGCCTTGGATCACGAGGCTTACTTTGATTTTGTTGGGTCAAATTATCTGCTCTATTGTACTTCCGAGACCCCGTCCGGTCGCAAACTCAATCAACTTTCAATTACTAACTACCTGACACTGCACGTTCATGAGCCAATGCGCTTGACGGATCACTCTGCAACATGCCTAGACCAAATTATTAGTAACATTCCTAACTAATCAAAGGATGTTCGTGTGCTCCCTCCTATTGCCAACTGCGACCATTGTGTGGTTGGAGCAAATTTACGTTTTAGAAGGAAAAAAGACACTGTGTTTTTGAGGCGCATTTGGTATTACAACAGGGCTGATTTTAACAACTTCAGGAATTACCAGAGCGGCTTCAATTGGGAATCTTTGTTTCTGAGAACGTCGACATGTGTTGTGACGCATTGTCACAAACTTTTCTTGATACTGCTGAACGTACTGTCCCTAACCGCAATATTGACGTTAGACCCTCTGATCTTCCATGGTATAACTCTGAACTTCGTTGTTTGCGGAGAAAAGTCCATAGAGCTCATGCTAAATACAAATGAAATGTGCATCGCCACAACACAACAGATTGGACTAGGTTTTGTCGCTTACGTAATGACTATCAAGATCAACTCAGACAAGCTGAATATGAATATGATAGCAAACTTCGTGCAGATTTGAACAATCCGTCTTTTGTTGTAAATGATGAGAGGAGACAAGTAATCATGTCCACTAATATCTCAAAAAGGACACAAGCTACATTATGCTACATCAAAGCTATATCATAACCTTGCTTCATGATTTTCACCAGAATAAAAGTAATTTGCCAACAGGCAAATGATTGTTTAATATGGCCCTTGTTACTGATGCCCCACTTATGGGACAAATAGAGACAAGTGTTCTTTAGGTGAGACAAAATGTACCACAAGGAATGGAATTCAACATATCGGCTGCTCTAGGTGGAGTCACCAGTGATGCCATGGGAAATGCTAGTTTAGCAACTGAGCCCTCCACAAATATCAAGAGACACAGCATCCCTAAAGTCATGTGACAAATTTTAGTAAAAATCTGGTACACAGTGTTCCTGGTATGTAATCCCTGTACAATGACATTTTTAATGCTCAGTCAGCAAGACAATGCTTGAATTATTAGTGCAAGTTACCAGTCTCTAGTGAAACAGACTCTTTAGATAATGGGATGTGCACAATTTTTGTAAAATGTATATATAATGTATGTTATTTAGAATGTGACAAAATTAGGCCATTTTTGCCACCTGGGACTGGGCATAATAAGTCAAAGCACACAAAATATGGACAGCCCTAGTGACAAGATACCTAAATTTATGCAAAAGAAGTGTATGTCCACTGATAATCATGTAAATGTTCAAAAGTTTTTCTATTCACTAAAATCACATATACTATTACACAATTTTTATGTCTGTGTTACACATTATCCTAAATTAGGCCATGCACAGAATTTTATATTATATCTACCAGTAAGTAAACACAAGGGAAACAAGTATAGTGTATTTTATGGAAGGACGCATTGTCTTGCCTGTGATAATCCATGTTAAACCCCATAGGAAATAGGGTTTTCCCCTTTAAACACCAAAGGTGATATTTTCTGTCCATTTTCTTGTATGTTCAAATTACATGAACCCAATATGTACCCTTTGAAAGGTTTTGTGGTGTGTTAGGGGATATTTATTGAATAAGGTAAGAAAATAAATTTTTCTCAATGTTAAACAGGCTGTTGAATATGGCAAAATAAGCTGATTTTGGGCATATTCATATCAGCTTGTAAATTTAATAATTTTTCAGATAGGAACATACACCTCACTGACTCTGATAGCTGAGAACATTTATTTTTTTACAGCTAATACTTTTATTTGGCTATCTATAGAGGGGTTTGTGTCTTGACCATTAATTGTAGTATAGGGTGATATGCCATGTATGCTATTATGAAAATAACAAAAGGTGTCTCACACTGAAAATTCACTACATTTTGCAAGCTGGTTGACCACTTTAAACTCAAGTTGTGAAAATTATGAAAAGATATCCTGATTATACAGCTTCTGTGCTTTAAAATGGTAAACAGAATGTTAAAGCATCTTTTGGAATAAGTGAATTCAAGGAAAACAAGTAGTGTATTTTGGGGGATGGTTGCATTGTCCTGCCAGTGATAAAATCCCATTGGAAATAGTGTTTTCCACTTGAAACACCCTGAATCTCATGTTCTCTCCATTTTTGTTCCATTTTCAAATAATATGTACCAAATATATACTTTTTGTAATATATTTGTGACATGGTAGGGTATATTTCTTAAATTAAGTCAGAAAATCAATTTGATATTTTATGGCATAAAAAATGCATATGATGTCTGGGTATGAGGGTTCGATTCCCTCCCTGGGCAGATTTGGGCTGCTGGTGCCAAGAGGAGCATATAGCCCAGTGGCTCCCACCTGGACATCATGTGCAGTGAAGCATGAATATTGAAATGGTTAATTCGCCTAAAATTGAATTGGTCAGAAAGTGTGCATGGTCATATATGCATAGAAAAATATTTTGGAACAACTTAGCACTCCCCATATTCAAGTGATATTTACCAAAAATGTATTCTTTGAAAGATATTTGTTATGTGTTAAGGAGATATTTATTACATAAGGATAGAAAAAAATCAGAATTTTCCATGAAAAACTGATTTGCTATATTTACTCAATACATATATCCTAACAAATTACAACAATGTTTGGTACATAGCTGCATCTTTAAACTAAGTTTTATTCATTTCGGGGGAGTTTTAAAGCTCAACTTTTTTGCAAGAGGGTTACTGTTATACCAAAACAATTGTATAGGTTCAGTGTAGGTTAGGCTTCCATTCTGGTTTTTCAGTTCTGTTGCAAACACAATTTATTGGGTAATTTATTTTGGTCCTTGTACTGTATATTTCTGCTTAAATGAACATTGTACAATAATTATCCTTGCAGTAGTGAATAAAAGATGTCATGTGATGTTACAGTTAAACCTTTAATTTTTAGGTTTGGAGATGTTACTTTACTTTTTTGACTCATTTTCTTACTATTTTGGCAAAGACAAGACTCTATACACCAATGAAAAGATTATATCCTCATAAATCGGAATTAAAAAGAAATTTTCAGAAACTCCTGTTCAAATTTGTTTTTATAGTCTAAACACATGTAAAATGTTTGACCGACAATTTGTTTATAGTGCAGTATATTTGATGAATATTTCAGACATTCCCAAATTGTTATATATCAGAAGAATCTATACTTTATATTGAGGGAAATAAATCAGCAGATAGTTTCAACTTTCCGATACCTAGAATATAACTCAAGTTACATCTTGTCAAACATAAGCAATTTGCACATTTATTTCAACATAGGAACTTTATAGAAAATAGCTTCTCTGCTATCAAGAATTAAAAATACCACCCAAACCCAAAATATGCCTATACATGAATCATTTTTGTGAAATATTTACTTTATCAAGTGCAAAATATATATTGTCTGCATACTGTATTCATTCTAATAGTAGCACGCTGTGCTTAGGCAAAGATTTCCTGCAGCAGACATGGTTTTCGCAGAGTTTTGAGATTATGATATGTCTTAACTTACAATACCACAAACAACTACACTTATTATAGAATCCATATACATAAAATAACAACAATGAACCCTCTTCTTTAATCATCAGCAGTTAATTTTTATAAAATATTAAAAAATACTGAAATTTTAATAATACCTCCAAGATTGAAAAGTAGGGATTGTGCTTCTATTAGGGCGTGTGCAACAATTGGAATGAATACAGTATGTTTTATACTTGATTTTGCTGTTTTCCACATGTTAAAATGCCCGATAAGAATGGCTCAAGGAGGCCGAAAGTATGCATATGGATTTTATGACTTCATTTCTTTACCAGTACAGATACGCCAATATAGCTAATTGTCATTCAAAGGTATTAAGCTAAATTAGACAGTGTCATTACCATATCCAAACCGTAGTCCTAATGAAACAAATCCAGGTCAATTCCGACCAAAGCTATATTTACGAGCTTTTATCATTCTTGTCCACCAGGTAGAAATCCAGTGACAGCCTCTTGATTTTGACCAAAAAATATTATTTTGCACAGTCAGTCAGGATACAAGGCTCACTTATTAAGAAGACATTCCCTTTTTTCAGTTATCACTACAAACAATACACCATTTTAAATATGCCATCCTAATAAATCAGGAAATAGTTTCAACTTTCCAATATCTAGAGCAGGACTCAAGTAACAGCTTGTCAAACATAAGGCAAAAATGAGAATTTCTTCATTACATTGCATACAAAAGCAGAATTATTTTGTTGGAGAGTTGTTTTCTTTTTAGCCACCATGTTCAAGTTATCACAACAAACAATACACCATTGTACAGAAGAGACCCCAACTATTTAGGTGAAACTTTGAAATTTGCAAAGGCTGGAGCAGAACTATAGGTAGTATCTTTTCAAACATCAGCAAAATATAAGAATTAATTAGTTCCATTTAACATAGGAATCGCCATAGAAAATAGCATTTCTGTAATAAAAAAAAAAAAAAAAATACCACCCAAACCCAAAATATATCCACAGGTGAATCACATAACTGTAATAGGTACTTTATCAAGTGAACAAAGTAAGTCATCTGCATATGTTTTTGTTTTATACTTGCCTTTGCTGTTTTCCCCATCAGAATGGCCAAAATAGGCTTAAAGCAGGCAAATGGATTTTATAACTTCTTTTCCATTAAAGATATGCCAATATAACTATTTGTCCTGAAAAGATATTAATCTAAGCTCTATATTGGAGCTTTTGTCATTTCTAACCCTTTGGGAGAAATCCTGTGACAGCCTGTTGAATTTTACCAACAAACACAAACATTTCGCACTGTTGTTCAGGTTAAAGGACATACTTCATAAGAAAAGCATTCCTTTTGAGCCACCATGTAGTGAATTTTTATGTTGAAAATGGCCTTGTAAATTCAATATTGTTATGAAATTTGGTCAATTCCAGGGGGCTTGTTATACACTGTAGGACCACATTTTGATATTTTTATCAATATACATATATATACATGTATATATATATATATATATATATATATATATATATATATATATATATATATATATATATATATATATGTATATATATATATATATATATATATATTTGTGGTCTTAAGCTTCAATTTGGTGTGCAATAAGTGTGTCTGGCATGTAAATTGAAAAATATTGGGTTTATCAACCAGATGCAGTTGGTGTAAGAATCACATGAAAAGCCACATTTTGGAATATCAACACTTTGACTTTGACACGTTATTTTACAGGATTAGATCAGGATAGGAAATATTTGACAACATTTTCAAGTCTGTGAACTTCCTTTCTTTCTCTTTATATTTCTTTTGATCATGTACTTGAAAAATTGACTAAAAACCAAGCGAAAAGGAAAATGCAAACAAAGAAAAGCCTGACCTTAACCCCATAAGAATAAACTTGAAAAGCAGCATCTTGGAATATCAACACGTTGACTTTGACAGGTTATTGTACAAGATTGGATACAGATAGGAAATATTTGACAACATTTTCAAGTTTGTCATCTTTTCTTTCCATTGATATATATTGTGTCTCTGTACTTGAAGAATTGACTGAGTACCGAGCGGAAAGGAAAATGTAAGCAAAGTTACATCTCTAACCCTAAAAATAAAAGGTATAACTGTAACATCATCATAACAATTTGGTGCATATGCACATTGGCTTGTAAGTTAAATAATATTTCAGATAGGAACATATACTTTACTGATTCTGAAAGCTACAACGATGCATGCCATTTGTTAAATATTTATATTTTGCAATATAGGGGGGTGTTAGTGTCCTGGCCAATGTAGTTTGTTGGTTTATTCCATGTACAATATGGTGAAAATAGCACAAAACGTTGTATGGCACAGACAATTGCCCAACTTTGGCAAGCAGATTTGATACTTTCAACTGAGATTTTTAAAACAGCTCCTAATTATACAGATTCTTTGCATTAAAATGGTATAGAGAATGGTATAGTATCTTTAGGAATAAGTAAATACAAGGAAAGCCAGTGAAGTGTATTTTGGGGCAAGGCACATAGTCTTGCCAGTGATAGCCCATGTTAAAATCCCATTGGAAATAGTGTTTTCCACTTAAAACTCCTTAATATTATTTTATGTCCAACTTTTTTGCATATTTAAATAACATTTCCCAAATATGTACTTTGTGAAAGATATTTGTGGTGTGTTAATGAATATATTTTAAATCAGGGCTGAAAATCCAATTATCTCAATGTTAAATAGGCTGCCTGAATATGGCAAAATTCAGCAGATTTGGTGCATATGCATATTGGCTGTAACTGCAATAATTTTTCAGATAAGAACATATACTTTACTGATTCTGAAAGCTGAGAACATGTATGCCATTTGCACATTATTTTCAAGTTGCTATATACAGAGGGGATAGTGTCTTGATCATAATGATTTGGGGTTGTATGCCATGTACGCTTTGGTGAAAATAGGATGAAACGCCGTCTGGCACTGAAAATTGCCCAACTTAGGCAAGCTTCTTTGACACTTTAAACTCAAGTTTTGAAAAATTTGAGCAAAACATCCTTGTTATACTGATTCTCTGCTTTAAAATGGTATACATAATTTCATAGTATCTTTAGTAATAAGTAAATACAAGGAAAACAAGTAAAGTGTATTTTGGGGGCTGGGCACATTGTCTTGCCAGTGATAACCTATCTTAAAGTCCCATTGGAAATGGTGTTTTATACTTAAAACACCTTAAATCATATTTTCTGTACTTTTTTTGCATATTAAATTAAAATTTCCCATATATGTACTTTGTGAAAGAGATTTGTGATGTGTTGGTGGATATTTTTTAAAATAAAGGAATAAAATCAGTTTTTATTCACTGTAAATAGGCTTTTAAATCTGTTGAAATAAGGTCGATTTGGGACATACGCAAATGGCCATGTAAATTCAATACTATTTTAGGTATAAACACATACTTAACTGATTGTGATAGCTGAGAACATATATTTTTGATACAAAATATT
>CAXHWN010001882.1:0-50000 GCA_964020975.1 Hermodice carunculata | reverse complement strand
CATATTTGTCATGCAAAGGAAAAAATGTTGAGAAAGCCAAACCTGCCACTGAAAGAGCTGTGATCACAAAACTTCCATCACTCCTGATCGACATAATTTCAAAATAATGAGCCTTACCTTCATTGTTTACTTCAAACAAGTTTCTTACTAACACAATATGTTGGTCTACCTTCTACTTACCACGGCACCTTCACATTAGTAACACGAAAACAAATCATTTTGCCTATATCTCGACTCACATGTATGTCTTGGTCTCTCGCCAAAGCTTCATATGTCAGTGATTCTTTTCGTTTGTGGATGAAAATGGAGACATTTTCCTAGGTCCCCAGTTGAATAAAGCATGGTTTATCAGTATACAAATACACTATCCTCCAATTCAATATTTAAATAACCGTCGTATCTGCTAACAAACCGACAGCAACAGGCCAGTATAAAAAAACACAATAACATTACAAGTTATCTGACAACCATTTATCTATCATCTCATTAGGGTGCACAGCGCCCTATTTTCTATTGTTCTTGGGAGCTTTAAGTGATAGTTATAACATGTCATATGACCATTATGCCACATAATCAACGAGGTCGAAGACCGAATTGATTTTGATGTCACAATAGTCATCTTGACATGTTATAAATGACTTGTACCAAGGGTGGTAGAAAAAAAAAAAAGATATTCCTTGGTGTATGACATTTCCCCTACATTTTGTGCATGGTGTAGTGTGCCGCTTACGTAAGTTGCCATATGCACAGTCAAACTTGCCTGCTTGTTCATGTATTTTCCACTTACAGATGTGGCAGTAGGAAAACCAGGTGGTGGAAGTCAAAATGACATATAAATAAGTGAATTGGGCAGTTTTCCCACTCAACAGTTATTATTTCAGAGGAGTACATCTCATAATGACGAGAGTGTACGCTACAAGAAACCTATTGCAGGTAGAAATGCAATACAATTTTAGAATTTAATTATTTTTTCAGGGTTCATGCTTGGCATAGACACTGATTAAGTGTTGTAAATTGTGTCATGTACATCAACGTACATTATGGCGACAGTGATATCGTGCTAGATATGACAAACCACTTGGAAAGTTCTAAGAATACACGTCTGTACTATAAGAAGCCCTGTGATCATCTGCACAGATCCTTCTAGAACAATACCTTTAGTCGGCTGTTCAGGGAAAGGTGTCAACAACAACTGTTCATACAACACACTGCATGTAGGTCATGCTGCACTGCAAAACACTAGCAATGTTATATTGTGTGAAAAGTGTTCATTATGTGTTTACTTCACCTGTCATTTAATAGCAAAGGAAGACCATAGTGCACACTTTTCACAGAAAGAATGGATTATGTGATATGATGAACACTTTTCCGGCTCCCAATTGGTCTGTTCCTACCACCTATGTTACAAATCATTTTAAAACGCACCAGGCCCTCTTTTCTATGGTTCTCGGCAACCTTAAAATATTTTAATGTTGGATCTACAGCACGATTTAAGTGCGACCTCATTGGCTGTCGAAAACCCTGCCCACCAAAGAGAACACCTGTAAGAAACAAGTAAGCACTGAACCAACTCTGAACGCAGGTATCCTAAAAGACCGGCCAAAACAATGAAAGTTGTGGAATAAGGTGAACATCGATCTCGGTGCACTCTGTACCAATCCATTCAGTGTCCCCTGCGCATTTATTTGGAGACAGGCACCGCGAAAGCCGGCAGCCGAAAGCTTGACAATTATACTAAAAAAACTGCACTAAAAAGGTCTGAGGAAGTCTCTGAACTGAACACCCTGGTTTCCCAGAATCTATTTTCTTCTTCTGTTAGGCTGTGTGTGGTTACCATATGCCCCTATTCCCTGTGAAGCGTGGGTCTTCGTTTTCTCTGTAATGAAAGACAAAACTTACAAAAACGTGGCTCATTTGTGTTTTAAAAAAATCTGCCATTCACATATAGATGACGCTGTGATGCACACACTATTTGATAAAGTGAATCTGGAGGGTACGACTTTCCATCATTTCTTTTTGTTTTAGGCAGAAAGAAACAAAGCTTATGCGCAATTTCGTCAATGCATAGTTTTGAAATATCTTCAGAAATGGGATAATAGTCCGACTGTCTTGTCTCGGGCAACGAATAAGTCAATTTTACCTACTGCAGATAGACACCCACACCCCAGTCATTTGTGTTTTGTGTTTTCCGGGACCGCATGTTTGAATTTTTCCCATTCCGATGCACTCCCGGCTTGTCAAAACGTGTTGCTGCAGAAATAGGGAGCTCCCTGGTGGTTACAGACTACAGTTGTGATTGGCTGGTTGCGCATCCCAACGGATATAGTCCATAATTGTGAAAATACTGTGTCTTCAGCATGCTGTGGCTTCTGTTTAAATAAAGTTAGCTAAGTCAGGTTTGCTGCATCGCAGAGTTGCTTCCTTGGTGGTCAAATAGTCTTCCAGGCCAGGTGGGAACTTTATGGTGGGGAAGGACAATGGTGTGACCCTGGCAAGAGCACAGTCCATACACCTGTATAAAGCTGACATCCAGGTGTTGTTTCGTATTTCAATTATCACAAATTGACGAGCTGGGAATTGTATGACAAAAATCTTTCCATATTTTTCTGACATTTTTATCTGTTAAATGCCGTTCACGGAATTTCAAAATACCAAAATGCTGTTTTTTTAGACTGAAAAATGCTTATATGAAAAATAGAAGGATTTATAACTGTAGTCTGTTGCCTATTACGGCTAACTCTGTATGTACTGGGACTCACATGGTCATGCTGTTATTCTATTATCGTCCATCAAGCAAGTTAAAAATGGGAAGTCAGCACTTTTTGACAGCTGCCTGGACAATTTTGAGGGTTCCTAACAACTTTTACATGGATGGAGCATGCAAGATATGGTCCTGGGACTGTAGATCACAAGGCAAATGGTTCGGGCTATAGTATTGTGTACCTCAGGCCAGCTTATGAAAGGAGGAGAGAAGTTTTATACCCACGGATCAGCTGTGAATATCAAGTTTAACAGTCTCAATTTTCTAAAAAATCCTGAAGTATCACATTTATGTCACAAATCATCGTGCATAGATATGTTGCACCTATCAGTGGAACCACACTGCATAAATACTAACAGGATTCGCTGCAAGACATTTAACAAGTGCACAGGCTATGCCTCCTTTGCTGACTGCTTGGTAGATAGATAGCTTCCATAGCCCTTTGTATTTAGCGATACCTAATGGGTACCACACAGGTAATCATATGTGTGTATGAGAAATTAACAATGCTAATATGATATGAATATTATGCTAATCCCATTGATATGAAACTTAGCGACCCTCTGTTTCAAACTTTTAATTTTGTGGCATTGTCATTGTAGGCCTACAGCCTCCATTCATATGCAGAGCTGTTTATACAAAATCATGTCAAAGTGATTTTCGGCATACCAAAACAAAATGTGCAATGTCTGTCAGTAGAGCTGTACAAATCTTAGGTAAAATGTAAATTTCTTTGTTTTTCTGTTTTGTTTTTGTTTCTCCCCCCACCCCAGCCCACCCCCCTTTTATTTTCATTATCATTTTTTTTTTTGGTAGACAAAAGCTTGTCATATATGTGTGTCATTTGACTGGGGTAAATCATTTAAAATCAGGCATGCTGACTTTGTTGAGCTGTTGAGTTCATCAGCATATTATTTTCACATAAATGAATAAATGAATATCCATGAATATGGATGACAGCACTTGTGAACTGCAGATTTTATAACTGTTACCAAGCTAGTGTACATAGGTGGCAAAACATTTGAACTTCAACATACAACCACATATAATTATGAGAGTTTCTGAAAGTGAAACAAGGGGAAAAAAGTTAGCTTCCATTAAACACTTGCCTGAAAACACTTGCGCCTGATAATTGGTTTGATAATTGGATGCTTTTCAAATTTAAAATCAGAGCACTTGTGAATACAAATATGCATTTATGATATTGGAGTAACCGTACAAACTTTTGTCATTTTCTTTCTAATATGTGCACATACACCAGAAACCATGTCAATAAACCACAACTTATACAGTCTACTGCAGAAAAAAAGGCATAGCACTATTGGTTTGTGGAAGCCGGATCACACAACTGCCCTCCTAATGTTCAAACAAAGGGCTCTTTAAAATTCCATAATTTTAGTACCCAAAACATAATTTGCTGAATACTGCTCCTCTAGTCTGTGACCTACTGGTCCTAAACTGTGCACTTTGATGGGAAAATAATGTTTAAACACTGAAACTGTTCCATTGTCTGCCATAATTCAGATTATATCAGGAAAATACTGCCATAATGACTGGTATTAGATGCTGACTTGGTGTAACTGATCCTCCCCCCATCCGCCATTAATGCCTCAGCAGTGATAAATGTCATATTTTTTGTAGACAAATGTTACGAAATTATCTGTAAATAGTAAAAAAATCACCAATTTCATCTAAAAATTCATAAAATTTTAGCAATATATTCAAATTTGGGGTTAAAATTAAGGGGTGGGGCATAGTAATTTGATCTCTCATTGTAAGGGCAGGACATGCAGGCAAGTGATTATGGGTATGCATCATAGCCCATTGTGTATCGTATTTATTTTGGACAGAAAAGAATTGATTGGATGCAATTATATAATTTTCCTCGAAATTTTAATTAATTATTTCATTTGTCATAAAAACTAATTTTTCAGATTTAAAGGTTGCTTGCAAAAGTTGATACTTTCTTTAATATTGAAGTGTGGTAAAGTTGATGCAAACTCTTTGCAGAAAACAAGTTGTGGCTTCAGTTCAACAAGTTTTAAAAATTTTGATAAGTCTATTAGGGCTAACTCTGTATGTATTGGAACTCACATGGTCATGCTGTCATTCTATTATCGTCCATCAAGCAAGTTAAAAATGGGAAGTCAGCACTTTTTGACCGCTGCCTAGACAATTTTGAGGGTTCCTAACAACTTTTACATGGATGGAGCCTGCAAAATATGGTCCTGGGACTGTAGATCACAAGGCAAATGGTTCGGGCTATGGTATTGTGTACCTCAGGCCAGCTTATGAAAGGAGAAAAGAAGTTTTACACCCACAGATCGGCTGTGAATATCAAGTTTAACAGTCTCAATTTTCTAAAAATTCCTGAAGTATCACATTTATGTCACAAATCATCGTGCATAGATATGTTGCACCAATCAGTGGAACCACACTGCATAAATACTAACAGGACTCGCTGCAAGACATTTAACAAGTGCACAGGCTATGCCTCCTTTGCTGACTGCTTGGTAGATAGATAGCTTCCATAGCCCTTTGTATTTAGCGATACCTCACAGGTACCACACAGGTAATCATATGTGTGTATGAGAAATTAACAATGCTAATATGATATGAAAAAATTATGCTAATCCCATTGATATGAAACTTAGTGACCCTCTGTTTCAAACTTTTAATTTTGTGGCATTGTCATTGTAGGCCTACAGCTTCCATTCATATGCAGAGCTGTTTAGACAAAATCATGTCAAAGTGATTTTCGGCATACCAAAACAAAATGCGCATTGTCTGTCAGTAGAGCTGTACAAATCTTAGGTAAAATGTAAATATCTTTGTTTTTTGGTTTTGTTTTTGTTTCTCTCTCCCCCCCCCCACCCCCCTTTTATTTTCATTATTATTATTATTATTTTTTTGTAGACAAAAGCTTGTCATATATGTGTGTCATTTGACTAGGGTAAAACATTTAAAATCAGGCATGCTGACTTTGTTGAGCTGTTGAGTTCATCAGCATATTATTTTCACATAAATGAATAAATGAATATCCATGAATATGGATGACAGCACTTATGAACTGCAGATTTTATAACTTTTACGGAGCTAGTGTACCTAGGTGGCAAAACATTTGAACTTCAACATACAACCACATATAATTATACGAGTTTCTTAAAGTGAAACAAGGGGAAAAAAGTTAGCTTCCATGAAACACTTGCCTGAAAACACTTGCGCCTGATAATTGGTTTGATAATTGGATGCTTTTCAAATTTAAAATCAGAGCACTTGTGAATACAAATATGCATTTATGATATTGGAGTAACTGTACAAACTTTTGTCATTTTTTTTCTAATATGTGCACATACACCAGAAACCATGTCAATAAACCACAACTTATACAGTCTACTGCAGAAAAAAAGGCATAGCACTATTGGTTTGTGGAAGCCGGATCACACAACTGCCCTCCTAATGTTCAAACAAAGGGCGCGTTAAAATTCCATTATTTTAGTACCAAAAAACATAATTTGCTGAATACTGCTCCTCTAGTCTGTGACCTACTGGTCCTAAACTGTGCACTTTGATGGGCAAATAATGTTTAAACACTGAAACTGTTCCATTGTCTGCCATAATTTAGATTATATCAGGAAAATACTGCCATAATGACTGGTATTAGATGCTGACTTGGTGTAACTGATCCTCCCCCCATCCGCCATTAATGCCTCAGCAGTGATAAATGTCATATTTTTTGTAGACAAATGTTACGAATCTATCCATAAATAGTAAAAAAAATCACCAATTTCATGTAAAAATTCATAAAATTTTAGCAATATATTCAAATTTGGGGTTAAAATTAAGGGGTGGGGCATAGTAATTTGATCTCTCATTGTAAGGGAAGGACATGCAGGCAAGTGATTATGGGTATGCATCATAGCCCATTGTGTATCGTATTCATTTTGGACAGAAAAGAATTGATTGGATGCAATTATATAATTTTCCTCGAAATTTTAATTAATTATTTTATTTGTCATAAAAACTAATTTTTCAGATTTAAAGGTTGCTTGCAAAAAAGTTTATATTTTCTTTAATAATGAAGTGTGGTAAAGTTGATGCAAATCCTTTACAGAAAACAAGTTGTGGCTTCAGTTAAACAAGTTTTAAAAATTTTGATAAGTCTATTAGGGCTAACTCTGTATGTATTGGAACTCACATGGTCATGCTGTTATTCTATTATCGTCCATCAAGCAAGTTAAAAATGGGAAGTCAGCACTTTTTGACAGCTGCCTGGACAATTTTGAGGGTTCCTAACAACTTTTACATGGATGGAGCATGCAACATATGGTCCTGGGACTGTAGATCACAAGGCAAATGGTTCGGGCTATGGTATTGTGTACCTCAGGCCAGCTTATGAAAGGAGAAAAGAAGTTTTACACCCACAGATCGGCTGTGAATATCAAGTTTAACAGTCTCAATTTTCTAAAAATTCCTGAAGTATCACATTTATGTCACAAATCATCGTGCATAGATATGTTGCACCTATCAGTGGAACCACACTGCATAAATACTAACAGGATTCGCTGCAAGACATTTAACAAGTGCACAGGCTATGCCTCCTTTGCTGACTGCTTGGTAGATAGATAGCTTCCATAGCCCTTTGTATTTAGCGATACCTCACAGGTACCACACAGGTAATCATATGTGTGTATGAGAAATTAACAATGCTAATATGATATGAATAAATTATGCTAATCCCATTGATATGAAACTTAGTGACCCTCTGTTTCAAACTTTTAATTTTGTGGCATTGTCATTGTAGGCCTACAGCCTCCATTCATATGCAGAGCTGTTTAGACAAAATCATGTCAAAGTGATTTTCGGCATACCAAAACAAAATGCGCATTGTCTGTCAGTAGCT
The DNA here is from genome assembly GCA_964020975.1 of Hermodice carunculata. Classification (NCBI taxonomy): domain Eukaryota; kingdom Metazoa; phylum Annelida; class Polychaeta; order Eunicida; family Amphinomidae; genus Hermodice; species Hermodice carunculata. The sequence goes on along the minus strand of CAXHWN010001882.1, from coordinate 42,336 downwards.
CGGTACAAATCTTAGGTAAAATGTAAATTTCTTTGTTTTTTGGTTTTGTTTTTGTTTCTCTCCCCCCCCCCCCCCCACCCCCCTTTTATTTTCATTATTATTTTTTTTTTTTGGTAGACAAAAGCTTGTCATATATGTGTGTCATTTGACTGGGGTAAAACATTTAAAATCAGGCATGCTGACTTTGTTGAGCTGTTTAGTTCATCAGCATATTATTTTCACATAAATGAATAAATGAATATCCATGAATATGGATGACAGCACTTATGAACTGCAGATTTTATAACTTTTACCAAGCTAGTGTACATAGGTGGCAAAACATTTGAACTTCAACATACAACCACATATAATTATAAGAGTTTCTGAAAGTGAAACAAGGGGAAAAAAGTTAGCTTCCATGAAACACTTGCCTGAAAACACTTGCGCCTGATAATTGGTTTGATAATTGGATGCTTATCAAATTTAAAATCAGAGAACTTGTGAATACAAATATGCATTTATGATATTGGAGTAACTGTACAAACTTTTGTCATTTTCTTTCTAATATGTGCACATACACCAGAAACCATGTCAATAAACCACAACTTATACAGTCTACTGCAGAAAAAAAGGCATAGCACTATTGGTTTGTGGAAGCCGGATCACACAACTGCCCTCCTAATGTTCAAACAAAGGGCGTGTTAAAATTCCATAATTTTAGTACCAAAAAACATAATTTGCTGAATACTGCTCCTCTAGTCTGTGACCTACTGGTCCTAAACTGTGCACTTTGATGGGCAAATAATGTTTAAACACTGAAACTGTTCCATTGTCTTCCATAATTTAGATTATATCAGGAAAATACTGCCATAATGACTGGTATTAGATGCTGACTTGGTGTAACTGATCCTCCCCCCATCCGCCATTAATGCCTCAGCAGTGATAAATGTCATATTTTTTGTAGACAAATGTTACGAATCTATCCATAAATAGTAAAAAAAATCACCAATTTCATGTAAAAATTCATAAAATTTTAGCAATATATTCAAATTTGGGGTTAAAATTAAGGGGTGGGGCATAGTAATTTGATCTCTCATTGTAAGGGAAGGACATGCAGGCAAGTGATTATGGGTATGCATCATAGCCCATTGTGTATCGTATTCATTTTGGACAGAAAAGAATTGATTGGATGCAATTATATAATTTTCCTCGAAATTTTAATTAATTATTTTATTTGTCATAAAAACTAATTTTTCAGATTTAAAGGTTGCTTGCAAAAAAGTTTATATTTTCTTTAATAATGAAGTGTGGTAAAGTTGATGCAAATCCTTTACAGAAAACAAGTTGTGGCTTCAGTTAAACAAGTTTTAAAAATTTTGATAAGTCTATTAGGGCTAACTCTGTATGTATTGGAACTCACATGGTCATGCTGTTATTCTATTATCGTCCATCAAGCAAGTTAAAAATGGGAAGTCAGCACTTTTTGACAGCTGCCTGGACAATTTTGAGGGTTCCTAACAACTTTTACATGGATGGAGCATGCAACATATGGTCCTGGGACTGTAGATCACAAGGCAAATGGTTCGGGCTATGGTATTGTGTACCTCAGGCCAGCTTATGAAAGGAGAAAAGAAGTTTTACACCCACAGATCTGCTGTGAATATCAAGTTTAACAGTCTCAATTTTCTAAAAATTCCTGAAGTATCACATTTATGTCACAAATCATCGTGCATAGATATGTTGCACCTATCAGTGGAACCACACTGCATAAATACTAACAGGATTCGCTGCAAGACATTTAACAAGTGCACAGGCTATGCCTCCTTTGCTGACTGCTTGGTAGATAGATAGCTTCCATAGCCCTTTGTATTTAGCGATACCTCACAGGTACCACACAGGTAATCATATGTGTGTATGAGAAATTAACAATGCTAATATGATATGAATAAATTATGCTAATCCCATTGATATGAAACTTAGTGACCCTCTGTTTCAAACTTTTAATTTTGTGGCATTGTCATTGTAGGCCTACAGCCTCCATTCATATGCAGAGCTGTTTAGACAAAATCATGTCAAAGTGATTTTCGGCATACCAAAACAAAATGCGCATTGTCTGTCAGTAGCTCGGTACAAATCTTAGGTAAAATGTAAATTTCTTTGTTTTTTGGTTTTGTTTTTGTTTCTCTCCCCCCCCCCCCCACCCCCCTTTTATTTTCATTATTATTTTTTTTTTTTGGTAGACAAAAGCTTGTCATATATGTGTGTCATTTGACTGGGGTAAAACATTTAAAATCAGGCATGCTGACTTTGTTGAGCTGTTTAGTTCATCAGCATATTATTTTCACATAAATGAATAAATGAATATCCATGAATATGGATGACAGCACTTATGAACTGCAGATTTTATAACTTTTACCAAGCTAGTGTACATAGGTGGCAAAACATTTGAACTTCAACATACAACCACATATAATTATAAGAGTTTCTGAAAGTGAAACAAGGGGAAAAAAGTTAGCTTCCATGAAACACTTGCCTGAAAACACTTGCGCCTGATAATTGGTTTGATAATTGGATGCTTATCAAATTTAAAATCAGAGAACTTGTGAATACAAATATGCATTTATGATATTGGAGTAACTGTACAAACTTTTGTCATTTTCTTTCTAATATGTGCACATACACCAGAAACCATGTCAATAAACCACAACTTATACAGTCTACTGCAGAAAAAAAGGCATAGCACTATTGGTTTGTGGAAGCCGGATCACACAACTGCCCTCCTAATGTTCAAACAAAGGGCGCGTTAAAATTCCATAATTTTAGTACCAAAAAACATAATTTGCTGAATACTGCTCCTCTAGTCTGTGACCTACTGGTCCTAAACTGTGCACTTTGATGGGCAAATAATGTTTAAACACTGAAACTGTTCCATTGTCTTCCATAATTTAGATTATATCAGGAAAATACTGCCATAATGACTGGTATTAGATGCTGACTTGGTGTAACTGATCCTCCCCCCATCCGCCATTAATGCCTCAGCAGTGATAAATGTCATATTTTTTGTAGAGAAATGTTACGAATCTATCCATAAATAGTAAAAAAAATCACCAATTTCACCTAAAAATTCATAAAATTTTAGCAATATATTCAAATTTGGGGTTAAAATTAAGGGGTGGGGCATAGTAATTTGATCTCTCATTGTAAGGGAAGGACATGCAGGCAAGTGATTATGGGTATGTATCATAGCCCATTGTGTATCGTATTCATTTTGGACAGAAAAGAATTGATTGGATGCAATTATATAATTTTCCTCGAAATTTTAATTAATTATTTTATTTGTCATAAAAACTAATTTTTCAGATTTGAAGGTTGCTTGCAAAAAAGTTTATATTTTCTTTAATAATGAAGTGTGGTAAAGTTGATGCAAATCCTTTACAGAAAACAAGTTGTGGCTTCAGTTAAACAAGTTTTAAAAATTTTGATAAGTCTATTAGGGCTAACTCTGTATGTATTGGAACTCACATGGTCATGCTGTTATTCTATTATCGTCCATCAAGCAAGTTAAAAATGGGAAGTCAGCACTTTATATTTACATTCGGAGTTTTTGTTAGCATGGAAAGAATAGGGACACATTTTGTTTTCATCAGTCGATGGTAACATCATGTACAGCACGGCACGTGCCAGTGCCTGCTTTGCTACGTAACAAGCGGCTGGCCACACCCATAGCTCCTCCCACTGATAAACATTTTTAAGGTCCTTCGCAGTGGCTATCAAAACTTTTACGCACAAATAGTCATGCAAATTTAACTCTAGTCTAGTATTAATGTTAATATGAATATAAATATAAAAAATGAAGTATGTCTCTGTTGTTGTCATTGGCATGTAACAGCGCGGTTGTGGGTAGGCATTTTCTTTATGACGTCGCTATCGCGACGTCATGAAAAATGCCTACCCACAAGCGCGCTGTTACATGCCAATGACAACAACAGAGACAGACTTCATTTTTATATTGACAGCTGCCTGGACAATTTTGAGGGTTCCTAACAACTTTTACATGGATGGAGCATGCAACATATGGTCCTGGGACTGTAGATCACAAGGCAAATGGTTCGGGCTATGGTATTGTGTACCTCAGGCCAGCTTATGAAAGGAAAAAAGAAGTTTTACACCCACAGATCGGCTGTGAATATCAAGTATAACAGTCTCAATTTTCTAAAAAGTCCTGAAGTATCACATTTATGTCACAAATCATCGTGCATAGATATGTTGCACCTATCAGTGGAACCACACTGCATAAATACTAACAGGATTCGCTGCAAGACATTTAACAAGTGCACAGGCTATGCCTCCTTTGCTGACTGCTTGGTAGATAGATAGCTTCCATATCCCTTTGTATTTAGCGATACCTCACAGGTACCACACAGGTAATCATATGTGTGTATGAGAAATTAACAATGCTAATACGATATGAATAAATTATGCTAATCCCATTGATATGAAACTTAGTGACCCTCTGTTTCAAACTTTTAATTTTGTGGCATTGTCATTGTAGGCCTACAGCCTCCATTCATATGCAGAGCTGTTTATACAAAATCATGTCAAAGTGATTTTCGGCATACCAAAACAAAATGTGCATTGTCTGTCAGTAGAGCTGTACAAATCTTAGGTAAAATGTAAATTTCTTTGTTTTTTGGTTTTGTTTTTGTTTTTCTCCCCCCCCCCCCCCCCCCCGTTTTATTTTAATTATTATTATTTTTTTGGTAGACAAAAGCTTGTCATATATGTGTGTCATTCTACTGGGGTAAATAATTTAAAATCAGGCATGCTGACTTTGTTGAGCTGTTGAGTTCATCAGCATATTATTTTCACATAAATGAATAAATGAATATCCATGAATATGGATGACAGCACTTATGAACTGCAGATTTTATAACTTTTACCAAGCTAGTGTACATAGGTGGCAAAACATTTGAACTTCAACATACAACCACATATAATTATAAGAGTTTCAGAAAGTGAAACAAGGGGAAAAAAGTTAGCTTCCATTAAACACTTGCCTGAAAACACTTGCGCCTGATAATTGGTTTGATAATTGGATGCTTATCAAATTTAAAATCAGAGCACTTGTGAATACAAATATGCATTTATGATATTGGAGTAACTGTACAAACTTTTGTCATTTTCTTTCTAATATGTGCACATACACCAGAAACCATGTCAATAAACCACAACTTATACAGTGTACTGCAGAAAAAAAGGCATAGCACTATTGGTTTGATGAAGCCGGATCACACAACTGCCTTCTCAATGTTCAAACAAAGGGCGCGATAAAATTTCATAATTTTAGTACTAAAAAACATAATTTGCTGAATACTGCTACTCTAGTCTGTGACCTGCTGGACCCAAACTGTGCACTTTGATGGGCAAATAATGTTTTAACATTGAAACTGTTCCATTGTCTGCCATAATTCAGATTATATCAGGAAAATACTGCCATAATGACTGGTATTAGATGCTGACTTGGTGTAACTGATCCTCCCCCCATCCGCCATTAATGCCTCAGCAGTGATAAATGTCATATTTTTTGTAGACAAATGTTACGAATCTATCCGTAAATAGTAAAAAAATCACCAATCTCATCTAAAAATTCATAAAATTTTAGCAATATATTCAAATTTGGGGTTAAAATTAAGGGGTGGGGCATAGTAATTTGATCTGTCATTGTAAGGGAAGGACATGCAGGCAAGTGATTATGGGTTTGCATCATAGCCCATTGTGTATCGTATTCATTTTGGACAGAAAAGAATTGATTGGATGCAATTATATTATTTTCCTCGAAATTTTAATTAATTATTTTATTTGTCATAAACACTAATTTTTCAGATTTAAAGGTTGCTTGCAAAAAAGTTGATATTTTCTTTAATATTGAAGAGTGGTAAAGTTGATGCAAACTCTTTGCAGAAAACAAGTTGTGGCTTCAGTTAAACAAGTTTTAAAAATTTTGATAAGTCTATTAGGGCTAACACTGTATGTATTGGAACTCACATGGTCATGCTGTTATTCTATTATCGTCCATCAAGCAAGTTAAAAATGGGAAGTCAGCACTTTTTGACAGCTGCCTGGACAATTTTGAGGGTTCCTAACAACTTTTACATGCATGGAGCCTGCAAAATATGGTCCTGGGACTGTAGATCACAAGGCAAATGGTTCGGGCTATGGTATTGTGTACCTCAGGCCAGCTTATGAAAGGAAAAAAAAAGTTTTACACCCACAGATCGGCTGTGAATATCAAGTTTAACAGTCTCAATTTTCTAAAAATTCCTGAAGTATCACATTTATGTCACAATTCATCGTGCATAGATATGTTGCACCTATCAGTGGAACCACACTGCATAAATACTAACAGGATTCGCTGCAAGACATTTAACAAGTGCACAGGCTATGCCTCCTTTGCTGACTGCTTGGTAGATAGATAGCTTCCATAGCCCTTTGTATTTAGCGATACCTCACAGGTACCACACAGGTAATCATATGTGTGTATGAGAAATTAACAATGCTAATATGATATGAATAAATTATGCTAATCCCATTGATATGAAACTTAGTGACCCTCTGTTTCAAACTTTTAATTTTGTGGCATTATCATTGTAGGCCTACAGCCTCCATTCATATGCAGAGCTGTTTAGACAAAATCATGTCAAAGTGATTTTCGGCATACCAAAACAAAATGCGCATTGTCTGTCAGTAGAGCTGTACAAATCTTAGGTAAAATGTAAATTTCTTTGTTTTTTGGTTTTGTTTTTGTTTTTCTCCCCCCCCCCCCCCGTTTTATTTTAATTATTATTATTTTTTTGGTAGACAAAAGCTTGTCATATATGTGTGTCATTCTACTGGGGTAAATAATTTAAAATCAGGCATGTTGACTTTGTTGAGCTGTTGAGTTCATCAGCATATTATTTTCAAATAAATGAATATCCATGAATATGGATGACAGCACTTATCAACTGCAGATTTTATAACTTTTACCGAGCTAGTGTACATAGGTGGCAAAACATTTGAACTTCAACATACAACCACATATAATTATAAGAGTTTGAGAAAGTGAAACAAGGGGAGAAAAGTTAGTTTCCATTAAACACTTGCCTGAAAACACTTGCGCCTGATAATTGGTTTGATAATTGGATGCTTATCAAATTTAAAATCAGAGAACTTGTGAATACAAATATGCATTTATGATATTGGAGTAACTGTACAAACTTTTGTCATTTTCTTTCTAATATGTGCACATACACCAGAAACCATGTCAATAAACCACAACTTATACAGTCTACTGCAGAAAAAAAGGCATAGCACTATTGGTTTGTGGAAGCCGGATCACACAACTGCCTTCTTAATGTTCAAACAAAGGGTGCGATAAAATTTCATAATTTTAGTTCTACAAAACATAATTTGCTGAATACTGCCACTCTAGTCTGTGACCTGCTGGACCCAAACTGTGCACTTTGATGGGCAAATAATGTTTAAACATTGAAACTGTTCCATTGTCTGCCATAATTCAGATTATATCAGGAAAATACTGCCATAATGACTGGTATTAAATGCTTACTTGGTGTAACTGATCCTCCCCCCATCCGCCATTAATGCCTCAGCAGTGATAAATGTCATATTTTTGGCAGACAAATGTTACGAATCTATCCGTATATAGTAAAAAAATAACCAATCTCATCTAAAAATTCATAAAATTTTAGCAATATATTCAAATTTGGGGTTAAAATTAAGGGGTGGGGCATAGTAATTTGATCTCTCATTGTAAGGGCAGGACATGCAGGCAAGTGATTATGGGTTTGCATCATAGCCCATTGTGTATCGTATTCATTTTGGACAGAAAAGAATTGATTGGATGCAATTATATAATTTTCCTCGAAATTTTAATTAATTATTTTATTTGTCATAAAAACTAATTTTTCAGATTTAAAGGTTGCTTGCAAAAAAGTTGATATTTTCTTTAATATTGAAGTGTGGTAAAGTCGATGCAAACTCTTTGCAGAAAACAAGTTGTGGCTTCAGTTAAACAAGTTTTAAAAATTTTGATAAGTCTATTAGGGCTAACTCTGTATGTATTGGAACTCACATGGTCATGCTGTTATTCTATTATCGTTCATCAAGCAAGTTAAAAATGGGAAGTCAGCACTTTTTGACAGCTGCCTGGACAATTTTGAGGGTTCCTAACAACTTTTACATGCATGGAGCCTGCAAAATATGGTCCTGGGACTGTAGATCACAAGGCAAATGGTTCGGGCTATGGTATTGTGTACCTCAGGCCAGCTTATGAAAGGAACAAAAGAAGTTTTACACCCACAGATCGGCTGTGAATATCAAGTTTAACAGTCTCAATTTTCTAAAAATTCCTGAAGTATCACATTTATGTCACAAATCATCGTGCATAGATATGTTGCACCTATCAGTGGAACCACACTGCATAAATACTAACAGTATTCGCTGCGAGACATTTAACAAGTGCACAGGCTATGCCTCCTTTGCTGACTGCTTGGTAGATAGATAGCTTCCATAGCCCTTTGTATTTAGCGATACCTCACAGGTACCACACAGGTAATCATATGTGTGTATGAGAAATTAACAATGCTAATATGATATGAATAAATTATGCTAATCCCATTGATATGAAACTTTGCGACCCTCTGTTTCAAACTTTTAATTTTGTGGCATTGTCATTGTAGGCCTACAGCCTCCATTCATATGCAGAGCTGTTTAGACAAAATCATGTCAAAGTGATTTTCGGCATACCAAAACAAAATGCGCATTGTCTGTCAGTAGAGCTGTACAAATCTTAGGTAAAATGTAAATTTCTTTGTTTTTTGGTTTTGTTTTTGTTTTTCTCCCCCCCCCCCCCCCCCCGTTTTATTTTAATTATTATTATTTTTTTGGTAGACAAAAGCTTGTCATATATGTGTGTCATTCTACTGGGGTAAATAATTTAAAATCAGGCATGTTGACTTTGTTGAGCTGTTGAGTTCATCAGCATATTATTTTCAAATAAATGAATATCCATGAATATGGATGACAGCACTTATCAACTGCAGATTTTATAACTTTTACCGAGCTAGTGTACATAGGTGGCAAAACATTTGAACTTCAACATACAACCACATATAATTATAAGAGTTTGAGAAAGTGAAACAAGGGGAGAAAAGTTAGTTTCCATTAAACACTTGCCTGAAAACACTTGCGCCTGATAATTGGTTTGATAATTGGATGCTTATCAAATTTAAAATCAGAGAACTTGTGAATACAAATATGCATTTATGATATTGGAGTAACTGTACAAACTTTTGTCATTTTCTTTCTAATATGTGCACATACACCAGAAACCATGTCAATAAACCACAACTTATACAGTCTACTGCAGAAAAAAAGGCATAGCACTATTGGTTTGTGGAAGCCGGATCACACAACTGCCTTCTTAATGTTCAAACAAAGGGTGCGATAAAATTTCATAATTTTAGTACTACAAAACATAATTTGCTGAATACTGCCACTCTAGTCTGTGACCTGCTGGACCCAAACTGTGCACTTTGATGGGCAAATAATGTTTAAACATTGAAACTGTTCCATTGTCTGCCATAATTCAGATTATATCAGGAAAATACTGCCATAATGACTGGTATTAAATGCTTACTTGGTGTAACTGATCCTCCCCCCATCCGCCATTAATGCCTCAGCAGTGATAAATGTCATATTTTTGGCAGACAAATGTTACGAATCTATCCGTATATAGTAAAAAAATAACCAATCTCATCTAAAAATTCATAAAATTTTAGCAATATATTCAAATTTGGGGTTAAAATTAAGGGGTGGGGCATAGTAATTTGATCTCTCATTGTAAGGGCAGGACATGCAGGCAAGTGATTATGGGTTTGCATCATAGCCCATTGTGTATCGTATTCATTTTGGACAGAAAAGAATTGATTGGATGCAATTATATAATTTTCCTCGAAATTTTAATTAATTATTTTATTTGTCATAAAAACTAATTTTTCAGATTTAAAGGTTGCTTGCAAAAAAGTTGATATTTTCTTTAATATTGAAGTGTGGTAAAGTCGATGCAAACTCTTTGCAGAAAACAAGTTGTGGCTTCAGTTAAACAAGTTTTAAAAATTTTGATAAGTCTATTAGGGCTAACTCTGTATGTATTGGAACTCACATGGTCATGCTGTTATTCTATTATCGTTCATCAAGCAAGTTAAAAATGGGAAGTCAGCACTTTTTGACAGCTGCCTGGACAATTTTGAGGGTTCCTAACAACTTTTACATGGATGGAGCCTGCAAAATATGGTCCTGGGACTGTAGATCACAAGGCAAATGGTTCGGGCTATGGTATTGTGTACCTCAGGCCAGCTTATGAAAGGAACAAAAGAAGTTTTACACCCACAGATCGGCTGTGAATATCAAGTTTAACAGTCTCAATTTTCTAAAAATTCCTGAAGTATCACATTTATGTCACAAATCATCGTGCATAGATATGTTGCACCTATCAGTGGAACCACACTGCATAAATACTAACAGTATTCGCTGCGAGACATTTAACAAGTGCACAGGCTATGCCTCCTTTGCTGACTGCTTGGTAGATAGATAGCTTCCATAGCCCTTTGTATTTAGCGATACCTCACAGGTACCACACAGGTAATCATATGTGTGTATGAGAAATTAACAATGCTAATATGATATGAATAAATTATGCTAATCCCATTGATATGAAACTTTGCGACCCTCTGTTTCAAACTTTTAATTTTGTGGCATTGTCATTGTAGGCCTACAGCCTCCATTCATATGCAGAGCTGTTTAGACAAAATCATGTCAAAGTGATTTTCGGCATACCAAAACAAAATGCGCATTGTCTGTCAGTAGAGCTGTACAAATCTTAGGTAAAATGTAAATTTCTTTGTTTTTTGGTTTTGTTTTTGTTTTTCTCCCCCCCCCCCCCCCGTTTTATTTTAATTATTATTATTTTTTTGGTAGACAAAAGCTTGTCATATATGTGTGTCATTCTACTGGGGTAAATAATTTAAAATCAGGCATGTTGACTTTGTTGAGCTGTTGAGTTCATCAGCATATTATTTTCAAATAAATGAATATCCATGAATATGGATGACAGCACTTATCAACTGCAGATTTTATAACTTTTACCGAGCTAGTGTACATAGGTGGCAAAACATTTGAACTTCAACATACAACCACATATAATTATAAGAGTTTGAGAAAGTGAAACAAGGGGAGAAAAGTTAGTTTCCATTAAACACTTGCCTGAAAACACTTGCGCCTGATAATTGGTTTGATAATTGGATGCTTATCAAATTTAAAATCAGAGAACTTGTGAATACAAATATGCATTTATGATATTGGAGTAACTGTACAAACTTTTGTCATTTTCTTTCTAATATGTGCACATACACCAGAAACCATGTCAATAAACCACAACTTATACAGTCTACTGCAGAAAAAAAGGCATAGTTCTATTGGTTTGTGGAAGCCGGATCACACAACTGCCTTCTTAATGTTCAAACAAAGGGTGCGATAAAATTTCATAATTTTAGTACTACAAAACATAATTTGCTGAATACTGCCACTCTAGTCTGTGACCTGCTGGACCCAAACTGTGCACTTTGATGGGCAAATAATGTTTAAACATTGAAACTGTTCCATTGTCTGCCATAATTCAGATTATATCAGGAAAATACTGCCATAATGACTGGTATTAAATGCTTACTTGGTGTAACTGATCCTCCCCCCATCCGCCATTAATGCCTCAGCAGTGATAAATGTCATATTTTTGGCAGACAAATGTTACGAATCTATCCGTATATAGTAAAAAAATTACCAATCTCATCTAAAAATTCATAAAATTTTAGCAATATATTCAAATTTGGGGTTAAAATTAAGGGGTGGGGCATAGTAATTTGATCTCTCATTGTAAGGGCAGGACATGCAGGCAAGTGATTATGGGTTTGCATCATAGCCCATTGTGTATCGTATTCATTTTGGACAGAAAAGAATTGATTGGATGCAATTATATAATTTTCCTCGAAATTTTAATTAATTATTTTATTTGTCATAAAAACTAATTTTTCAGATTTAAAGGTTGCTTGCAAAAAAGTTGATATTTTCTTTAATATTGAAGTGTGGTAAAGTCGATGCAAACTCTTTGCAGAAAACAAGTTGTGGCTTCAGTTAAACAAGTTTTAAAAATTTTGATAAGTCTATTAGGGCTAACTCTGTATGTATTGGAACTCACATGGTCATGCTGTTATTCTATTATCGTTCATCAAGCAAGTTAAAAATGGGAAGTCAGCACTTTTTGACAGCTGCCTGGACAATTTTGAGGGTTCCTAACAACTTTTACATGGATGGAGCCTGCAAAATATGGTCCTGGGACTGTAGATCACAAGGCAAATGGTTCGGGCTATGGTATTGTGTACCTCAGGCCAGCTTATGAAAGGAACAAAAGAAGTTTTACACCCACAGATCGGCTGTGAATATCAAGTTTAACAGTCTCAATTTTCTAAAAATTCCTGAAGTATCACATTTATGTCACAAATCATCGTGCATAGATATGTTGCACCTATCAGTGGAACCACACTGCATAAATACTAACAGTATTCGCTGCGAGACATTTAACAAGTGCACAGGCTATGCCTCCTTTGCTGACTGCTTGGTAGATAGATAGCTTCCATAGCCCTTTGTATTTAGCGATACCTCACAGGTACCACACAGGTAATCATATGTGTGTATGAGAAATTAACAATGCTAATATGATATGAATAAATTATGCTAATCCCATTGATATGAAACTTTGCGACCCTCTGTTTCAAACTTTTAATTTTGTGGCATTGTCATTGTAGGCCTACAGCCTCCATTCATATGCAGAGCTGTTTAGACAAAATCATGTCAAAGTGATTTTCGGCATACCAAAACAAAATGCGCATTGTCTGTCAGTAGAGCTGTACAAATCTTAGGTAAAATGTAAATTTCTTTGTTTTTTGGTTTTGTTTTTGTTTCTCCCCCCCTACCCCACCACCCTTTTATTTTCATTATTATTTTTTTTTTTTTGGTAGACAAAAGCTTGTCATATATGTGTGTCATTCTACTGGGGTAAATAATTTAAAATCAGGCATGTTGACTTTGTTGAGCTGTTGAGTTCATCAGCATATTATTTTCAAATAAATGAATATCCATGAATATGGATGACAGCACTTATGAACTGCAGATTTTATAACTTTTACCGAGCTAGTGTACATAGGTGGCAAAACATTTGAACTTCAACATACAACCACATATAATTATAAGAGTTTCAGTAAGTGAAACAAGGGGAAAAAAGTTAGCTTCCATTAAACACTTGCCTGAAAACACTTGCGCCTGATAATTGGTTTGATAATTGGATGCTTATCAAATTTAAAATCAGAGCACTTGTGAATACAAATATGCATTTATGATATTGGAGTAACTGTACAAACTTTTGTCATTTTCTTTCTAATATGTGCACATACACCAGAAACCATGTCAATAAACCACAACTTATACAGTCTACTGCAGAAAAAAAGGCATAGCACTATTGGTTTGTGGAAGCCGGATCACACAACTGCCTTCTCAATGTTCAAACAAAGGGCGCGATAAAATTTCATAATTTTAGTACTAAAAAACATAATTTGCTGAATACTGCTACTCTAGTCTGTGACCTGCTGGACCCAAACTGTGCACTTTGATGGGCAAATAATGTTTAAACATTGAAACTGTTCCATTGTCTGCCATAATTCAGATTATATCAGGAAAATACTGCCATAATGACTGGTATTAGATGCTGCCTTGGTGTAACTGATCCTCCCCCCATCCGCCATTAATGCCTCAGCAGTGATAAATGTCATATTTTTTGTAGACAAATGTTACGAATCTATCCGTAAATAGTAAAAAAATCACCAATTTCATCTAAAAATTCATAAAATTTTAGCAATGTATTCAAATTTGGGGTTAAAATTAAGGGGTGGGGCATAGTAATTTGATCTCTCATTGTAAGGGCAGGACATGCAGGCAAGTGATTATGGGTTTGCATCATAGCCCATTGTGTATCGTATTCATTTTGGACAGAAAAGAATTGATTGGATGCAATTATATAATTTTCCTCGAAATTTTAATTAATTATTTTATTTGCCATAAAAACTAATTTTTCAGATTTAAAGGTTGCTTGCAAAAAAGTTGATATTTTCTTTAATATTGAAGTGTGGTAAAGTTGATGCAAACTCTTTGCAGAAAACAAGTTGTGGCTTCAGTTAAACAAGTTTTAAAAATTTTGATAAGTCTATTAGGGCTAACTCTGTATGTATTGGAACTCACATGGTCATGCTGTTTTTTTATTATCGTCCATCAAACAAGTTAAAAATGGGAAGTCAGCACTTTTTGACAGCTGCCTGGACAATTTTGAGGGTTCCTAACAACTTTTACATGGATGGAGCCTGCAAAATATGGTCCTGGGACTGTAGATCACAAGGCAAATGGTTCGGCCTATGGTATTGTGTACCTCAGGCCAGCTTATGAAAGGAACAAAAGAAGTTTTACACCCACAGATCGGCTGTGAATATCAAGTTTAACAGTCTCAATTTTCTAAAAATTCCTGAAGTATCACATTTATGTCACAAATCATCGTGCATAGATATGTTGCACCTATCAGTGGAACCACACTGCATAAATACTAACAGGATTCGCTGCAGGACATTTAACAAGTGCACAGGCTATGCCTCCTTTGCTGACTGCTTGGTAGATAGATAGCTTCCATAGCCCTTTGTATTTAGCGATACCTCACAGGTACCACACAGGTAATCTTATGTGTGTATGAGAAATTAACAATGCTAATATGATATGAATAAATTATGCTAATCCCATTGATATGAAACTTAGCGACCCTCTGTTTCAAACTTTTAATTTTGTGGCATTGTCATTGTAGGCCTACAGCCTCCATTCATATGCAGAGCTGTTTATACAAAATCATGTCAAAGTGATTTTCGGCATACTAAAAGAAAATGCGCATTGTCTGTCAGTAGAGCTGTACAAATCTTAGGTAAAATGTAAATTTCTTTGTTTTTTGGTTTTGTTTTTGTTTTCCTCCCCCCCCCCCCCCGTTTTATTTTAATTATTATTATTTTTTTTGGTAAACAAAAGCTTGTCATATATGTGTGTCATTCTACTGGGGTAAATAATTTAAAATCAGGCATGTTGACTTTGTTGAGCTGTTGAGTTCATCAGCATATTATTTTCAAATAAATGAATAAATGAATATCCATGAATATGGATGACAGCACTTATGAACTGCAGATTTTATAACTTTTACCGAGCTAGTGTACATAGGTGGCAAAACATTTGAACTTCAACATACAACCACATATAATTATAAGAGTTTCAGAAAAAGAAACAAGGGGAAAAAAGTTAGCTTCCATTAAACACTTGCCTGAAAACACTTGCGCCTGATAATTGGTTTGATAATTGGATTCTTATCAAATTTAAAATCAGAGCACTTGTGAATACAAATATGCATTTATGATATTGGAGTAACTGTACAAACTTTTGTCATTTTCTTTCTAATATGTGCACATACACCAGAAACCATGTCAATAAACCACAACTTATACAGTCTACTGCAGAAAAAAAGGCATAGCACTATTGGTTTGTGGAAGCCGGATCACACAACTGCCCTCCTAATGTTCAAACAAAGGGCGCCTTAAAATTCCATAATTTTAGTACCAAAAAACATAATTTGCTGAATACTGCTCCTCTAGTCTGTGACCTACTGGTCTTAAACTGTGCACTTTGATGGGAAAATAATGTTTAAACACTGAAACTGTTCCATTGTCTGCCATAATTCAGATTATATCAGGAAAATACTGCCATAATGACTGGTATTAGATGCTGACTTGGTGTAACTGATCCTCCCCCCATCTGCCATTAATGCCTAAGCAGTGATAAATGTCATATTTTTTGTAGACAAATGTTACGAATCTATCAATAAATAGTAAAAAAATCACCAATTTCACCTAAAAATTCATAAAATTTTAGCAATATATTCAAATTTGGGGTTAAAATTAAGGGGTGGGGCATAGTAATTTGATCTCTCATTGTAAGGGCAGGGCATGCAGGCAAGTGATTATGGGTTTGCATCATAGCCCATTGTGTATCGTATTCATTTTGGACAGAAAAGAATTGATTGGATGCAATTATATAATTTTCCTCGAAATTTTAATTAATTATTTTATTTGTCATAAAAACTAATTTTTCAGATTTAAAGGTTGCTTGCAAAAAAGTTAATATTTTCTTTAATATTGAAGTGTGGTAAAGTTGATGCAAACCCTTTCCAGAAAAAAAGTTGTGGCTTCAGTTAAACAAGTTTTAAAAATTTTGATAAGTCTATTAGGGCTAACTCTGTATGTATTGGAACTCACATGGTCATGCTGTTATTCTATTATCGTCCATCAAGCAAGTTAAAAATGGGAAGTCAGCACTTTTTGACAGCTGCCTGGACAATTTTGAGGGTTCCTAACAACTTTTATATGGATGGAGCCTGCAAGATATGGTCCTGGGACTGTAGATCACAAGGCAAATGGTTCGGGCTATGGTATTGTGTACCTCAGGCCAGCTTATGAAAGGAAAAAAGAAGTTTTACACCCACAGATCGGCTGTGAATATCAAGTATAACAGTCTCAATTTTCTAAAAATTCCTGAAGTATCACATTTATGTCACAAATCATCGTGCATAGATATGTTGCACCTATCAGTGGAACCACACTGCATAAATACTAACAGTATTCGCTGCAAGACAATTAACAAGTGCACAGGCTATGCCTCCTTTGCTGACTGCTTGGTAGATAGATAGCTTCCATAGCCCTTTGTATTTAGCGATACCTCACAGGTACCACACAGGTAATCTTATGTGTGTATGAGAAATTAACAATGCTAATATGATATGAATAAATTATGCTAATCCCTTTGATATGAAACTTAGCGACCCTCTGTTTCAAACTTTTAATTTTGTGGCATTGTCATTGTAGGCCTACAGCCTCCATTCATATGCAGAGCTGTTTAGACAAAATCATGTCAAAGTGATTTTCGGCATACCAAAACAAAATGCGCATTGTCTGTCAGTAGAGCTGTACAAATCTTAGGTAAAATGTAAATTTCTTTGTTTTTTGGTTTTGTTTTTGTTTCTCCCCCCCCCCCCCCACCCCACCACCCTTTTATTTTCATTATTAATTTTTTTTTTGGTAGACAAAAGCTTGTCATATATGTGTGTCATTCTACTGGGGTATATCATTTAAAATCAGGCATGCTGACTTTGTTGAGCTGTTGAGTTCATCAGCATATTATTTTCACATAAATGAATAAATTAATATCCATGAATATGGATGACAGCATTTATGAACTGCAGATTTTATAACTTTTACCAAGCTAGTGTACATAGGTGGCAAAACATTTGAACTTCAACATACAACCACATATAATTATAAGAGTTTCAGAAAGTGAAACAAGGGGAAAAAAGTTAGCTTCCATTAAACACTTGCCTGAAAACACTTGCGCCTGATAATTGGTTTGATAATTGGATGCTTATCAAATTTAAAATCAGAGCACTTGTGAATACAAATATGCATTTATGATATTGGAGTAACTGTACAAACTTTTGTCATTTTCTTTCTAATATGTGCACATACACCAGAAACCATGTCAATAAACCACAACTTATACAGTCTACTGCAGAAAAAAAAGGCATAGCACTATTGGTTTGTGGAAGCCGGATCACACAACTGCCCTCCTAATGTTCAAACAAAGGGAGCGTTAAAATTCCATAATTTTAGTACCAAAAAACATAATTTGCTGAATACTGCTACTCTAGTCTGTGACCTACTGGTCCTAAACTGTGCACTTTGATGGGCTAATAATGTTTAAACACTGAAACTGTTCCATTGTCTGCCATAATTCAGATTATATCAGGAAAATACTGCCATAATGACTGGTATTAGATGCTTACTTGGTGTAACTGATCCTCCCCCCCCCCCCCATCCGCCATTAATGCCTCAGCAGTGATAAATGTCATATTTTTTGTAGACAAATGTTACGAATCTATCCATAAGTAGTAAAAAAATCACCAATTTCACCTAAAAATTCATAACATTTTAGCAATATATTCAAATTTGGGGTTAAAAATAAGGGGTGGGGCATATTAATTTAATCTCTCATTGTAAGGACAGAACATGCAGGCAAGTGATTATGGGTTTGCATCATAGCCCATTGTGCATCGTATTCATTTTGGACAGAAAAGAATTGATTGGATGCAATTATATAATTTTCCTCGAAATTTTAATTATTTTATTTGTTATAAAAACTAATTTTTCAGATTTAAAGGTTGCTTGCAAAAAAGTTAATATTTTCTTCGATATTGAAGTGTGGTAAAGTTGATGCAAACCTTTTTGCAGAAAACAAGTTGTGGCTTCAGTTAAACAAATTTTAAAAATTTTGATAAGCCTATTAGGTTACAGACTACAGTTGTGATTGGCTGGTTGCGCATCCCAACGGAGATAGTCCGTAATTGTGAAAATACTGTGTTTTCAGCATGCTGTGACTTCTGTTTAAATAAAGTTAGCTAAGTCAGGTTTGCTGCATCGCAGAGTTGCTTCATTGGTGGTCATATAGGTGCACTATCTTCCAGGCCAGGTGGGAACTTTATGGTGGGGAAGGACAATGGTGTGACCCTGGCAAGAGCACAGTCCATACACCTGTATAAAGCTGACATCCAGGTGTTGTTTAGTATTTCAATTATCACAAATTAACGAGCTGGGAATTGTATGACAAAAATCCGTCCATATTTTTCCCACATTTTTATCTGTTAAATGCCGTTCACGGAATTTCAAAATACCAAAATGCTGATTTTTTAGACTGAAAAATGCTAATATGAAAAATAGAAGGATTTATAACTGTAGTCTGTTGCCTGGTAGATGCAACTTGCAGAGTGTCACTTTTTGGCCTGGCGTCCATGTGGAATAAATCTCAACTGAAGATATCTTCCAGGTCGTCCGCTATCAATTCCGGGACAAACAGAACATCCCCCCCCCCCCACCCAAACTGAAAGCGTCCGAGGGGTCTTACATATTTTGTTCGAAGTACAAACATGTGCAAGCAGAATAAACACTCGTGGTTAAAATTAGCTTGGTCATCGCTTTGAGAGGGAAGTGGACACGTGTGATCTATCGTGTGCACGGGAGGACCCACCTATTAACCTTTATGTAAGACACTAGCCTATCAATGTTGCGTTTTAAGTCGGTTAAAATGCAAGGTGAGACGTCATAACATTCAGCTACGGGCTCCGCCCTTCGCTGACATTAAAAATGTTTTAACCTGCACTAAAGTGGAGAGGCTCTCTCTGTTACAGACTGCATTTTCATTGACCCATCACTGATCAGAAACCACGCCCCTTGAGCAGGTATGCGACACCCAGGCGGAAAAGAAATAACAACTGTCAAAATACCATGAGGCAAGCTGAAAAGAGACAAAGTTTTTATTCATCCTTCAATCGCGACCACACCCACTCAGTCTCTGCGACTGACAGGAGCGCGCGCAGCTTATGCCATACACAGACAGCATCAATGCCATACGCAATCGGTGTTGCGTTCTAAACTGCTTATATTGCAAGATGAGCGTTTCACACTTCACGGACAGCCGGGGGCTCCGCCCTTGGCTGTCATCAAGCTCTGTTCAACTCGCATCTTGCCTTATAACCTGCACTTGTTCCTACAGTGATTGAATAATATTTTGTAGCATTGTCGCGCACTGTGCTTTGTGTGTAACGAACGAAACAAAACGTTACGCTCTATGCCACGAAACAAAAGCAAATTTTCACTTACGTAATATTGTGAAAGTGAAAACAGATTATCTCTTCTGCTGGACACGTTTTGCACATTCGACAGTTTTGTAGGAGAACAAAATGAACAATTATAAACGAGAACGAAGACTTATATGTTCCAATCCAGAATATAACACCGAAGTTGGGTCCCATTCTGAAAGTCTGACCCAGTTTATTGGAGAGATTTCACCATACTTGGACACTATCGAAATGCAACAGTCGTATTTTCATCGTTGTACCACAATTATCCGTTTCCCTCTTCCCTAAAGCTGGGTTTCCGTGTGCGCGTACTGCGTATTGCGTACTGCGTAGTGCGTAATAATTGATTGACTTAAAATTAACTAAAGGCCGCATTCCTTATGTGCGTAATGCGTGAGCGTGAAGCGTGATGCGCAATGCGTTAAATATAGAATCTTACAATGTTACATGGCAGTGAGTGAGTGACGATTTTCCCCACCAACAACGATCCCGAGTGAGAGAAAAATCGTCACTCACTCTCTGCCATGTAAGATTTGATTTATTCTATGTTTAATCGAGTATTTACCGCAAAAATTGTCGCTCTTGTTGCTTAGGTGTCGCCATTTTGAAGCGGAGACTTTTCACTTGGAGTCACTGTAAATCACGTGACTTAAACATTATTACAAGTAAATTGTGACGCGCCTGCATCAGTGACGTAGTGCATTAACGTTAAGACAAAATCGAATGTGCGCGAGGGATGTTTGATTATACATCATGCGTGACGTAAATAACTGCGACGAACACAAACTAACACGGTACACCAGGTACTAGAGGTAGGCGTTGTAAGTAGGCCTACGGCATATTTTTGGCGATTAATACCCATTCAAGCACAGAATAAACAAAATCTTACATGGCTGGATTGCGAGTTTATTTTTTTTCTCTCACTCGGGATCGTTGTTGGTCTGGTACTGGTAGGCATCAGCGGCAAGGGGACGGGTGCCGAAGCGGCGCTACCGGTCATGACATGTGACCTACCGTGAGTTACTATTTCTGGATTTCACTCCAGAAAATGATAACTCACTGCCAAACATAGAATAAATATGCTTATAATGTAAATCAGTGAGGCCGATTCCTTATCTGCGTGAACGTCAACGTCAAGCGTGATGCGAAATGCGTAAACGTGAACGATCGCTTGGGGAGGCATTTCTGACGTTCACGCAAGGTTTACGCAAGGGGGATTCCAATAAAATGACGTCATTTTGGGAGTTCCCCTGATATTTGGGACCACGTGGCAGGCTACTTGAAGCATTTCAAGAGGCCATCATGCCGAAGCAAAATGATCCTGCAGTGATGGAAAAACTGATTGAGCTGGTCAGACAGATTAGATTGAATGTTACCTTACTGGACTTGGCCTAAATTGCATCAAAGTTTAGATTGAACTATTTGTTATATTATTTGAAGTGCACTTGTAATATTGACCGTTTAACTGTTATAATCACAGTTAATGGTATCTACAGATGACTGGCTCAAATTAAGCAAACATACGATTGACTGTTGACATGCTGGGCTTGGCCTAAATTACATTAAATTTCAGATTTAACGTGTAACATCTGAATTGCACTTGTAAGCTTTACCATTCAACTGTTATAAAGCAAAGATTAGATTGAATGTTACCTTACTGGACTTGGCCGTTGGTAGAAAAGTCTGCGCGTCTATCATTTGATTTGCACCTGTAAGCTTGACTGTTCAACTGTAATCAGGATAGTATAGGAGGCTGGATCAAATTAAGCAAACATTAAAATCGAAGTTTACCTAATTACTGGCCATGGCCGTTGGTGAGAAAGCCTGCATGGCTGATGGTTATGAAATATATCCAGGGCCCGATATTACTTCAAAGTTCAGATTAAAGTTATTTAATTCTGAATTGTGCGTTGTTCTCATCAGAACCGGATCTTGTGTCAACAAAATAAACCTTTTGCCACTTCCGGATCAATTGCTGCAGTATGGTCGACTTACCAAGTAGAATTGTCTGACATTCAGGTCTATTTGATAAACGCGTGTAATGCTTTTGATATTGAATTTACAGCATTCACTCAGTGATTTTATTTTGAAAATATTTTTGATATAGTTTGAATTTTCAATCATTGGCCAGAAGGACTCATTAGTTGTTTGGGACCAGCAGAAAGTACGGTTGTCAATACTTTTGTAGTAAATTCGCCGTTTCCCTTATTTTTGTGTTTATTCTAAAAACTACCACCCTGGTCATCTCAGATATGTAGAAATCACATAAAGAACTTTATCATAATAAATTTTCTTGAGCAACCCCGCTCTTTTAGGGTTATTCCATCATCCCAAGTAGAAAAATTATAGAAGTATTATATTGTGAAAAAGTTGATCAAACCCCGTCATAACATTAACTCTTTCAGTACCAAATTTGGACTGAATCAGCAGCTTTCCTCAGCGTGGTTTGAACATAACACACCCAAAGAGCGTCGAGGAAAGCTGTTGACCTGGACCATTTTTCCCTCTGTGGGACCAAAGACATGCTGGTACTTGAAACAAATCTTGTTTTATGAAAACTATGAATCCCTAATCACTATGATTAAGGTTCATCAGTGCGACTGAAGTCGAAGTTGGCACTGAAAGAGTTAAAGTGTATGGCGCTAGGAAATGCTATTTGAGTAAATATCACTTTCATATCATAATTTTCGAAACGTTTACACAATATCATGGAACATGTTAAAATAAAAATTTGTTATTGACATTATTCTGATGTTACTAACGCCATACACTTTTATGTTAAAGTGATATTTTGGTACTTTTTTTTTTTTTTTGTAAATGTTGTTTGCTACTTGGGATCACAGTTCACTGGGTCCGATGAGACCAATTGATGGGGTCATAAAGAGAAATAATAATCACCTCAAACATATGCACAGGCGTTGCATTGGGTCGATCACTTGTGCAAGACAACACTTCAGCAAATTGGTCTTGGCTTAACCGGAAAAATTTCTGAAAGCATTCTTCGTCGTTTTCTAATTCTTGAATAAAGTGATGGTAAGCACCATACTGTTGCCGCCCCTGAAGTATTGGATGCACCCACCACCGATGAGCTCTTTTTGATTTCTTGTATTTAAGCCAATAGCTTGTTATCATTAAAAACTGCAATGCACCATTGTCCTCATCCATGTTGCCAAGCAGAACGTAGGCTATATCTGTAATTATGAATGAACACATACGGTTAGTGCATTCAATATTAAACTTTGGGAACTATAGAATCTCATCAAATCTTAAATTTTAAAATATCACAAAATTTGAAGGAAATAATAGGTGTATGGACACACTGTCCACCACTACATACCTGTGATCACCCTTGCTGTTGTGTTTATTTTATTTTAAACATTTATTTCACCTGGATTGACAAATAGTACAACAATACTAAATGAATGGCTCTCTAGACACAGAGAGACACACAATCATAATTATGTACAAAACACACAGGACAAAACGTTATCCGAGTACAAATAAATTGGTCAGTATACTAACACAATATTCATCTCGTACCAACTCAAGGTATAAACCGTCTTGTATCTGTAATAAAGCTTTGGAAAGAATCAAAAATATCTAAGTTGTCGGTTGACGAAATTAGACAGTGTGATTACCATATCCAAACCGTAGTCCTAACGAAACAAATCCAAGTCAATTCCGACCAAAGGCAATGTTCCTTGGTATGTATAGCTCAAACATATAAATTTATAGTTCGTATTTACCCAAAAGAGACCAAAACGTAAGTGCAAAGGTCCATAGGGGGGAAAAAACCTTATCTAGTTTTCACATGACAGAATGCAAAAAGTTTTGTTTGAAATTATAGGCCTATTTCAGTAAATTTGCTTGAACAGTTGTATCATTCATGCACATACAGGATCATACAATTTATGAAAAGGGACCAAAATTTGCATCACATCAGAGAATTTGTAAGCAAAGGTTCTTAACTTGTTGAAAATGTCTATAAAATTCAGTATTTAAAAAGGTACTACTTGCAACCACCATCCCAACAATGATCATCATCCATACAAGTCCACAAAGTGACACCAACACCTATCCATCAGAAAAGCCCTCTAGGCCTAAAATGATCATCAATAAGAGTCTAAACAACATGATAATATAATTCGATGTGTTTTAGGCATGTAGTTAAAGATATGATGTTGTTTTAAAGGAGATAAACTAAGAGTATTTCAAAAAGAAAAGTGTCTGAATTTCCAAATATAGTAAGTACATTGGTTCAAATGTTTAACATCAGCCAGAACCTAGTGACATTAGGCCTCAAATCATTAAAACGTAGTCAAAAAATGCATTGCAATAGTTAAAATTTGTAAGGATAGCAGTCACATTTCAAGTTGGTTTCCAGAAGTATTTTTGAAAGGACATTTAAATGTTCAAGATTGAAATGTACCTAAAGGTAACTGTAAGTATAACTGTTTTCCTGTAACGGTTTTAAATTTTTTCATTTATAATAAGACGTAGTTCAACTTGTCAGTCAGTTGATTTAGATGTTAATTATTTATACAAAAGAGAGACAGAGAAAGAGTACATTAAACACTTTGAGCCAACCTGACATGACCTTCATAATAACAAACTATATTCATCAGACAATTATAAAAAACAACATCAGTTTCACTACACTTGGAACACTTACTGCACTGCAATATGTGCAGAAAATGCCTGAATGTACAAATTGTTACCAAATATATAAGGGTTCCATGAAAAGAGAAGTGGATAACAGTTTTCAATGATAGTGATGAGACCAAACCAAATACCAGTTTAACCTTGTCAGATTCAGGATCATTTACGAAATAGTAAGACATGCTAGTGTCCGTCGTCAGAAGGATCCATGACCAACAGTAATGAGATTTAAACGAATGAGAGTATCTTCTACCTGACTTGGAACAGGTTATCAACATATTGGCAGTGGGTTAAACCAGTTTTACGGGATCCCAATCCTCCCACTTTGGAAAACACTCACATTCATTTAAAGTAGGCCTAAAACAAATTTATCCCTTAATGTTAATGTACAGTTATAAAAGGTAATTACCTGACCATAGTTCACAGACATCATCCAAACAATGACAAGACAATTAATAGTGCAGAAAAACATGATCCATATTCATTAATTCCAAACCCAACGATGACGGCAAAGAGATTTCAGACTTGCCAAAGCATCAACATTTCTTTTCCAATACCAATGTGAGGAAACAAATTTCATTCCTGAGTTGAGACAGGCAGTCACCCATAAAAGGCAATTGGTGGTTTTAAACCAATCCTCTCAACCTTAGAAATATTCATCATTAACTGCAGACACTAGTTCCTTTTCCAAAATGTATAGGCCTTACTACCCAAAGCGCAAATTTCATTTCTTTTGCCAAAAATAAAAAGAGACCTGTTAGGCCTATCACCTTTTAGTTCTCCCGACTTGTCAGTCAGCTAAGTTTAAAGTAAAAGAGTAAAGTAGGCCTACATCGTTTTTGAGATATTTATGAATCTGGAACATTATAAGAATTTTAAGTCAGACTATTATATTTACATTTAAATTGCCTAACGTGTCAAAATTTGAATTTAAACACCAAAAAAAGTTTCCACGTGAACACAGGATAACTAAATTTGATACTAATATTATATTTAGTATGAAACATGGTTAAGTTCGTCCATGTTCCATTCTCACTAGAAAAAACAGCACAATAGGCCTAAAATTTGTTACAAAAATATTACTCACATCAGCTGAGTAAGTATTCCTTACATTTTGTCACTATTTTCAAAAGGATGAGAAAATAGAAGGCCTGTATTGTTCAACATGATGCCTGAGAACTTAAATTGTCCTCATTTCATTTTATATTTGTTGTAATTATAATAAATTTTATGTTCCGGTATTGAAAGTTCGATCAAGCTCATGGTAAAACAATCTCAGCTACAACATTAAAATACATAAACATATTTCTATGTGTTTTACTCACACTCAGAAAATACCTTATTAATATGTTCATACAAATCAACATGATATTTCTGTAGAACATATTGATATTTATCTTTAAAGTTAAGAAAAACCTTTTTTAATCTTATTTTGGAAAACCCCTGTTTAATAAGTCTTCCAAAAAGTGATTAATGTCTATCAGCAAAATCTTTAAAATCAGTACAGTTTCTTGCGAAAGCAGTTAGTCTTGAGACATAGACACCATAAGCAGGATTGATAGGAATATTACTACTTATATATGGATAATTTACTATATCAAAATTGAAATCATCTCTTTTATCATACACTTTTGATTTTAATATACCACCATCATTGAATAGGAGTAGATCTAAAAATGAGCATGTTATATTCGATTCAGTGGTTTCTTTTAGTTCCAGGTCACTAGGATAAATTGATTTAATGTAATCTTTTAAATGTTTGTTGTTGACACTTAATAAATCATCTATATATCTGAAAGTTAAATTAAATGATCTAGCATGGTAATTTTTATCTTTGGCCATTTTCATTAGAAAATTATACTCGTGATAATATAAATAAAGATTAGCCAAAAGTGGCGCACAATTTGTACCCATGGGAATTCCCTTGACCTGTCTAAAGACACTATCACCAAAACGAATGTAAATATTATCTATCAAATATTCAAACAGTTTTATAAACTCATCATAGTCAAATGCATGTTGACCATTCTTAGCAGAATCACAAAAGAAAGCATGTTATGACCAATTATAATTTTCTGAAATTTATTTTCTCAAAAACTTTAAAAACCAATGTTTGAATGCTACGTTTCAAATCTGCATGAGGTATTGTAGTATAGAGAGTAGAAAAATCCCAAGATGATATGTGCCTGTAAGGTGAAACATTGTCTGTTTGTAAAGCGTCAAGTAAACTTACAGAATTCTTTAATATCCAAAACCTATTAACTCCTGACGTTGATTCAATTCTTTTACAGTAATTAAACCAAAATTCCTGTACCTTTTCTAATCCTTTAGTTAGTAGAACTGACAATTCTTTAGTAGAACAGAACTTAGATCCAGCAATAAAACGGAATTTATATGGGTTTTTATGTAATTTTGGACTTGCAAAAATCCTTGGTCAGTTACGGAATTTATCACTGAAAGTTAAGTTGTACTTTTCTAAATATTTAAAGTGATCATCCACTAAATGTTCAACAGAAAGGTTAACCTTTTGATAGGTAGTAGAGTTAACTGTAGAGTTGAATAACCCTAATTCTTTGACAATTACATCAAGATAGAACCATTTACAAATGATAATAACATTATTGGCAGCCTTGTCAGCTGGAGCAAAAACATACTTTTCATGTAAATCATGTAGACATGCTTTAACATCAGGTTTATGAAGAACAGGATCAGGTGGTTGTTTAGTTTTTTTTCTTCAGTTTATCAATTTTTCTATCCACTATACTACAAATCTCGTTAATCCACTCAGATAAAACTGAAACATCACAATTTTCTTTTTTAGCCCATGTTTTAGCATAATTCTCTATAGCTTCCATTACTATTTGTTTATCCCTTTTCCATGCTATTTTGTTCTGCTCTCTAAATTTAGGACCTTTTGAAATTAAATCTCTAAGTGCTTCATTGGAAATAATGGAAAGATTGCCTGTAATGACATGACCATGATGAGTTGATAAAAATGGGGACTGACCACATTCACAGGGATATTCATTGGGACAAAATTTATCAACCTCAAATTCTGACACTGTCTACACGTGATTAAAAATAGAAGAAGAGATTGTTTTTGTGTATTTATAAGATATAGTGGGAACACTTGTGTCCAAATAGGGTGGGATAAGTGATTAACCTTTTTTTTGTGAAGAATATTAGAAAGATTAATCAAGTTAATTCCTCTGTCTTTGTATAGCATTTTAATGAAAGTTCGTTTCTTATTATCATTAATAGTGGAAACTGGCTTAAAAAGTCGATGATTAGATATATCAGTCACAATGAAAAAATAGGTTTTATAATCTCCTTTCTAATGAATAAAGCTGAAATATCAGACTGTAATTTAGAGAGAAGATTAAGAGGTATAGAATAGAGTAGAGAGCGTAAAAGATGAAGGCCATCAGTTCTGCCAAAAGTATCCTTAATAAGGTCGACAGTAACATAATCATGAAATGATTTATTGTGATGTTTACGGGGTCCATGTCTTCTATTGGGGCGGGTATGTTTATTAATCAATTGGGAGGAATTACCTATTTTTGAGTATTTCTTTGATACATTTCCAACACCTTTAATTCTACCATTTAGGCCAAAAGGCCAAATGGTATCGAGTTCTTTCTGCCAAAAAAGTTCTCTTTCTTCTCTCCTTGCTGTGAAATCTGTGATTGTTTCACCCTGAACTGGAACCAAGCGTTCAATAATTTTAATGCGAAAATTGTGGCCTTCTTTTGCAAAATGTCTACCACGGATACCTTCTTTCTTACGAACAGTAGTACGGTGACCATTGATCCTTTGATGCAACGGTCTACCAGTCTCACCAATATACTGAAATCCACTCTTGACATGTAAGTAAATAGATGATATTTCTCGATTTACAACCTAAAGGAGTCACTACATCAGGAGAGAATGTGTTGTATTCCCTGTGAGTCAGTGAAGATCTAAATTTAGTTTGAGTGTCCAGAATGGGGCATGTTTTACACCTCAAACTACCACAATTCTGAACACGTAATTTTTTGTGTAGATGGCTGTTATTGATAAGGCAGTCATTCAGATTGATTGTGCAAGCTCTCAAGCGTGGTCTTACAAGATGGTTAGCATTATTGGACTGTGGTGATTGAATTCTTTCTAAAACTACACTACAAGGTTGCAAGGCATTGCTGTTTGGTGGTGCCTGATCATCAACAGGATTAACATGACCGGCACCTAGAGTCAAGTTTCTCCTGCGGCCCTTTAAAGGAGGCTGCCTATGTCCTCTATATGTTTGATCCGTTATGGTAAAAGTTATGTACCTCCAATATAATCTCCTGATCGGAGCATCTGCCCACATGCATCAAGAGACCAGAGGAGTATATCCAAATTAGACAGTGTGATTACCATATCCAAACCGTAGTCCTAACGAAACAAATCCAAGTCAATTCCCACCAAAGGCAATGTTCCTTGGTATGTATAGCTGAAACATATAAATTTATAGTTCGTATTTACCCAAAAGAGACTAAAACGTAAGTGCAAAGGTCCATAGGGGGGAAAAAAACCTTATTTAGTTTTCACATGACAGAATGCAAAAAGTTTTGTTTGAAATTATAGGCCTATTTCAGTAAATTGGCTTGAACAGTTGTATCATTCATGCACATACAGGATCATACAATTTATGGAAAGGGACCAAAATTTGCATCACATCAGAGAATTTGTAAGCGGAGGTTCTTAACTTGTTGAAAATGTCTATAAAATTCAGTATTTAAAAAGGTACTACTTGCAACCACCATCTCAACAATGATCATCATCCATATAAGTCCACAAAGTGACACCAACACCAATCCATCAGAATAGCCCTCTAGGCCTAAAATGATCATCAATAAGAATCTAAACAACATGATTATATAATTCGATGTGTTTTAGGCATGTAGTTAAAGATACGATGTTGTTTTAAAGGAGATTAACTAAGATTATGTCAAAAAGAAAAGTGTTTGAATTTCCAAATATAGTAAGTACATTGGTTCAAATGTTAAAAATCAGCGAAAACCTAGTGACATTAGGCCTCAAATCATTAAAACGTAGTCAAAAATGCATTACAATAGTCAAAATTTGTAAGGATAGCAGTCACATTTCAAGTTGGTTTCCAGAAGTATTTTTGAAAGGACATTTAAATGTTCAAGATTGAAATGTTCCTAAAGGCAACTGTAAGTATAACTGTTTTCCTGTAACAGTTTTAATTTTTTTCATTTATAATAAGACGTAGTTCAACTTGTCAGTCAGTTGATTTAGAGGTTAATTATTTATACAAAAGAGAGACAGAGAAAGAGTACATTAAACAGTTTGAGCCAACCTGACATGACCTTCATAAAACAAACTATATTCATCAGACAATTATAAAAAACAACATCAGTTTCACTACACTTGGAACACTTACTGCACTGCAATATGTGCAGAAAATGCCTGAATGTTCAAATTGTTACCAAATATATAAGGGTTCCATGAAAAGAGAAGTGGATAACAGTTTTCAATGATAGTGATGAGACCAAACCAAATACCAGTTTAACCTTGTCAGATTCAGGATCATTTACGAAATAGTAAGACATGCTAGTGTCCGTCGTCAGAAGGATCCATGACCAACAGTAATGAGATTTAAACGAATGAGAGTATCTTCTACCTGACTTGGAACAGGTTACCAACATATTGGCAGTGGGTTAAACCTGTTTTACGGGATCCCAATCCTCCCACTTTGGAAAACACTCACATTCATTTAAAGTAGGCCTAAAACAAATTTAGCCCTTAATGTTAATGTACAGTTATAAAAGGTAATTACCTGACCATAGTTCACAGACATCATCCAAACAATGACAGGACAATATATTTAATAGTACAGAAACACATGATCCATTTTCATTAATTCCAAACCCAACGATGACGGCAAAGAGATTTCAGACTTGCCAAAGAATCAACATTTCTTTTCCAATACCAATGTGAAGAAACAAATTTCATTCCTGACTTGAGACAGGCAGTCACCCATAAAAGGCAATTGGTGGTTTTAAACCGATCCTCTCAACCTTAGAAATATTCATCATTAACTGCAGACACTAGTTCCTTTTCCAAAATGTATAGGCCTAACTACCCAAAACACAAATTTCATTTCTTTTGCCAAAAATGAAAAGAGACTTGTTAGGCCTATCACCTTTTAGTTCTCCCGACTTGCTAGTCAGCTAAGTTTAAAGTAAAAGAGTAAAGTAGGCCTACATCGTTTTTCAGATATTTATGAATCTGGAACATTATAAGAATTTTAAGTCAACTACTATATTTACATTTAAATTGCGTAACGTGTCAAAATTTGAATTTAAACACCAAAAAAAGTTTCCACGTGAACACAGGATAACTAAATTTGATACTAATATTATATTTAGTATGAAACATGGTTAAGTTCGTCCATGTTCCATTCTCACTAGAAAAAACAGCACAATAGGCCTAAAATTTGTTACAAAAATATTACTCACATCAGCTGAGTAAGTATTCCTTACATTTTGTCACTATATTCAAAAGGATGAGAAAATAGAAGGCCTGTATTGTTCAACATGATGCCTGAGAACTTAAATTGTCCTTATTTCATTTTATATTTGTTGTAATTATAATAAATTTTATGTTCCAGTATTGAAAGTTCAATCAAGCTCATGGTAAAACAATCTCAGCTACAACATCAAAATACATAAACATATTTCTATGTGTTTTACTCACACTCAGAAAATACCTTATTAATATGTTCATACAAATCAACATGATATTTCTGTAGAACATATTGATATTCATCTTTAAAGTTAAGAAAAACCTTTTTTAATCTTATTTTGGAAAACCCCTGTTTAATAAGTCTTCCAAAAAGTGATTTATGTCTATCAGCAAAATCTTTAAAATCAGTACAGTTTCTTGCAAAAGCAGTTTGTCTTGAGACATAGACACCATAAGCAGGATTGATAGGAATATTACTACTTATATATGGATAATTTACTATATCAAAATTCAAATCATCTCTTTTATCATACACTTTTGATTTTAATATACCACCATCATTGAATAGGAGTAGATCTAAAAATGAGCATGTTATATTCGATTCAGTGGTTTCCTTTAGTTCCAGGTCACTAGGATAAATTGATTTAATGTAATCCTTTAAATGTTTGTTGTCGACACTGAATAAATCATCTATATATCTGAAAGTTAAATTAAATGATCTAGCATGGTAATTTTTATCTTTGGCCATTTTCATTAGAAAATTATACTCGTGATAATATAAATAAAGATGAGCCAAAAGTGGCGCACAATTTGTACCCATGGGAATTCCCTTGACCTGTCTAAAGACACTATCACCAAAACGAATGTAAATATTATCTATCAAATATTCAAACAGTTTTATAAACTCATCATAGTCAAATGCATGTTGACCATTCTTAGCAGAATCACAAAGAAAGCATGTTTATGACCAATTATAATTTTCTGAAATTTATTTTTCTCAAAAACTTTAAAAACCAATGTTTGAATGCTACGTTTCAAATCTACATGAGGTATTGTAGTATAGAGAGTAGAAAAATCCCAAGATGATATGTGCATGTTAGGTGAAACAGTATCTGTTTGTAAAGCGTCAAGTAAACTTACAGAATTCTTTAATATCCAAAACCTATTAACTCCTGACTTTGATTCAATTCTTTTACAGTAATTAAACCAAAATTCCTGTACCTTTTCTAATCCTTTAGTTAGTAGAACTGACAATTCGTTAGTAGAACAGAACTTAGATCCATCAATAAAACGGAATTTATATGGGTTTTTATGTAATTTTGGAATTGCAAAAATCCTTGGTAAGTTACGGAATTTATCACTGAAAGTTAAGTTGTACTTTTCTAAATATTTAAAGTGATCATCCACTAAATGTTCAACAGAAAGGTTAACCTTTTGATAGGTAGTAGAGTCAACTGTAGAGTTGAATAACCCTAATTCTTTGACAATTACATCAAGATAGAACCATTTACAAATGATAATAACATTATTGGCAGCCTTGTCAGCTGGAGCAAAAACATACTTTTCATGTAAATCATGTAGACATGCTTTAACATCAGGTTTATGAAGAACAGGATCAGGTGGTTGTTTAGTTTTTTTCTTTAGTTTATCAATTTTTCTATCCACTATACTACAAATCTCGTTAATCCACTCAGATAAAACTGAAACATCACAATTTTCCTTTTTAGCCCATGTTTTAGCATAATTCTCTATAGCTTCCATTACTATTTGTTTATCCCTTTTCCATGCTATTTTGTTCTGCTCTCTAAATTTAGGACCTTTTGAAATTAAATCTCTAAGTGCTTCATTGGAAATAATGGAAAGATTGCCTGTAATGACATGACCATGATGAGTTGATAAAAATGGGGACTGACCACATTCACAGGGATATTCATTATGACAAAACCTATCAACCTCAAATTCTGACACTGTCTTCACGTGATTAAAAATAGAAGAAGAGATTGTTTTTGTGTATTTATAAGATATAGTGGGAACACTTGTGTCCAAATAGGGTGGGATAAGTGATTGAACGTTTTTGTTGGGAAGAATATTAGAAAGATTAATCAAGTCAATTCCTCTGTCTTTGTATAGCATTTTAATGAAAGTTCGTTTCTTACTATCATTAATAGTGGAAACTGGCTTAAAAAGTCGATGATTAGATATATCAGTCACAATGAGAAAAATAGGTTTTATAATCTCCTTTCTAATGAATAAAGCTGAAATATCAGACTGTAATTTAGAGAGAAGATTAAGAGGTATAGAATAGAGTAGAGAGCGTAAAAGATGATGGCCATCAGTTCTGCCATAAGTATCCTTAATAAGGTTGACAGTAACATAATCATGAAATGATTTATTGTGATGTTTACGGTGTCCATGTCTTCTATTGGGGCGGGTATGTTTATTAATCAATCGGGAGGAATTACCTATTTTTGAGTATTTCTTTGATACATTTCCAACACCTTTAATTCTACCATTTAGGCCAAAAGGCCAAATGGTAATGGGTTCTTTCTGCCAAAAAAGTTCTCTTTCTTCTCTCCTTGCTGTCAAATCTGTGATTGTTTCACCCTGAACTGGAACCAAGCGTTCAATAATTTTAATGCGAAAATGGTGGCCTTCTTTTGCAAAATGTCTACCACGGATACCTTTTTTCTTACAAACAGTAGTACGGTGACCATTGATCCTTTGATGCAACGGTCTACCAGTCTCACCAATATAGTGAAATCCACACTCTTGACATGAAAGTAAATAGATGATATTTCTCGATTTACAACCTAAAGGAGTCACTACATCAGGAGAGAATGTGTTGTATTCCCTGTGAGTCAGTGAAGATCTAAATTTAGTTTAAGTGTCCAGAATGGGACATGTTTTACACCTCAAACTACCACAATTCTGAACACATAATTTTTTGTGTAGATGGCTGTTATTGATAAGGCAGTCATTCAGATTGATTGTGCAAGGTCTCAAGCGTGGTCTTACAAGATGGTTAGCATTATTGGACTGTGGTGACTGAATTCTTTCTAAAACTTCACTACAAGGTTGCAAGGCATTGCTGTTTGGTGGTGCCTGATCATCAACAGGATTAACATGACCGGCACCTAGAGTCAAGTTTCTCCTGCGGCCCTTTAAAGGAGGCTGCCTATGTCCTCTATATGTTTGATCCGTTATGGTAAAAGTTATGTACCTCCAATATAATCTCCTGATCGGAGCATCTGCCCACATGCATCAAGAGGCCAGAGGAGTATATCCAAATTAGACATTGTGATTACCATATCCAAACCGTAGTCCTAACGAAACAAATCCAAGTCAATTCCCACCAAAGGCAATGTTCCTTGGTATGTATAGCTCAAACATATAAATTTATAGTTCGTATTTACCCAAAAGAGACCAAAACGTAAGTGCAAAGGTCCATAGGGGGGAAAAAACCTTATCTAGTTTTCACATGACAGAATGCAAAAAGTTTGTTTGAAATTATAGGCCTATTTCAGTAAATTGGCTTGAACAGTTGTATCATTCATGCACATACAGGATCATACAATTTATGAAAAGGGACCAAAATTTGCATCACATCAGAGAATTTGTAAACGAAGGTTCTTAACTTGTTGAAAATGTCTATAAAATTCAGTATTTAAAAAGGTACTACTTGCAGCCACCATCTCAACAATGATCATCATCAATATAAGTCCAGAAAGTGACACCAACACTAACATCAATCCATCAGAATAGCCCTCTAGGTCTAAAATGATCATCAATAAGAATCTAAACAACATGATTATACAATTCGATGTGTTTTAAGCATGTAGTTAAAGATATGATGTTGTTTTAAAGGAGATAAACTAAGAGTATTTCAAAAAGAAAAGTGTTTGAATTTCCAAATATAGTAAGTACATTGGTTCAAATGTTAAACATCAGCCAGAAGCTAGTGACATTAGGCCTCAAATCATTAAAACATAGTCAAAATTGCATTACAATAGTCAAAATTTGTAAGGATAGCAGTCACATTTCAAGTTGGTTTCCAGAAGTATTTTTGAAAGGACATTTAAATGTTCAAGATTGAAATGTTCCTAAAGGTAACTGTAAGTATAACTGTTTTCCTGTAACAGTTTTAAATTTTATCATTTATAATAAGACGTTGTTGAACTTGTCCGTCAGTTGATTTAGATGTTAATTATTTATACAAAAGAGAGACAGAGAAAGAGTACATTAAACACTTTGAGCCAACCTGACATGACCTTCATAAAACAAATTCATCAGACAATTATAAAAAACAACATCAGTTTCACTACACTTGGAACACTTACTGCACTGCAATATGTGCAGAAAATGCCTGAATGTTCAAATTGTTACCAAATATATAAGGGTTCCATGAAAAGAGAAGTGGATAACAGTTTTCAATGATAGTGATGAGACCAAACCAAATACCAGTTTAACCTTGTCAGATTCAGGATCATTTACGAAATAGTAAGACATGCTAGTGTCCGTCGTCAGAAGGATCCATGACCAACAGTAATGAGATTTAAACGAATGAGAGTATCTTCTACCTGACTTGGAACAGGTTACCAACATATTGGCAGTGGGTTAAACCAGTTTTACGGGATCCCAATCCTCCCACTTTGGAAAACACTCACATTCATTTAAAGTAAGCCTAACACAAATTTAGCCAGTAATGTTAATGTACAGTTATAAAAGGTAATTACCTGACCATAGTTCACAGACATCATCCAAACAATGACAGGACAATTAATAGTACAGAAACACATGATCCATTTTCATTAATTCCAAACCCAACGATGACGGCAAAGAGATTTCAGACTTGCCAAAGCATCAACATTTCTTTTCCAATACCAATGTGAAGAAACAAATTTCATTCCTGAGTTGAAACAGGCAGTCACCCATAAAAGGCAATTGGTGGTTTTAAACCAATCCTCTCAACCTTAGAAATATTCATCATTAACTGCAGACACTAGTTCCTTTTCCAAAATGTATAGGCCTAACTACCCAAAACACAAAGTTCATTTCTTTTGCCAAAAATAAAAAGAGACTTGTTAGGCCTATCACCTTTTAGTTCTCCCGACTTGTCAGTCAGCTAAGTTTAAAGTAAAAGAGTAAAGTAGGCCTACATCGTTTTTGAGATATTTATGAATCTGGAACATTATAAGAATTTTATGTCAGACTACTATATTTACATTAAAATTGCGTAACATGTCAAAATTTGAATTTAAACACCAAAAAAGTTTCCACGTGAACACAGGATAACTAAATTTGATACTAATATTATATTTAGTATGAAACATGGTTAAGTTCTTCCATGTTCCATTCTCACTAGAAAAAACAGCACTATAGGCCTAAAATTTGTTACAAAAATATTACTCACATCAGCTGAGTAAGTATTCCTTACATTTTGTCACTATATTCAAAAGGATGAGAAAATAGAAGGCCTGTATTGTTCAACATGATGCCTGAGAACTTAAATTGTCCTTATTTCATTTTATATTTGTTGTAGTTGTAATAAATTTTATGTTCCAGTATTGAAAGTTCGATCAAGCTCATGGTAAAACAATCTCAGCTACAACATTAAAATACATAAACATATTTCTATGTGTTTTACTCACACTCAGAAAGTACCTTATTAATATGTTCATACAAATCAACATGATATTTCTGTAGAACATATTGATATTTATCTTTAAAGTTAAGAAAAACCTTTTTAATCTTATTTTGGAAAACCCCTGTTTAATAAGTCTTCCAAAAAGTGATTTATGTCTATCAGCAAAATCTTTAAAATCAGTACAGTTTCTTGCAAAAGCAGTTAGTCTTGAGACATAGACACCATAAGCAGGATTGATAGGAATATTACTACTTATATATGGATAATTTACTATATCAAAATTGAAATCATCTCTTTTATCATACACTTTTGATTTTAATATACCACCATCATTGAATAGGAGTAGATCTAAAAATGAGCATGTTATATTCGATTCAGTGGTTTCTTTTACTTCCAGGTCACTAGGATAAATTGATTTGATGTAATCTTTTAAATGTTTGTTGTTGACACTTAATAAATCATCTATATATCTGAAAGTTAAATTAAATGATCTAGCATGGTAATTTTTATCTTTGGCCATTTTCATTAGAAAATTATACTCGTGATAAAATAAATAAAGATTAGCCAAAAGTGGCGCACAATTTGTACCCATGGGAATTCCCTTGACCTGTCTAAAGACACTATCACCAAAACGAATGTAAATATTATCTATCAAATATTCAAACAGTTTTATAAACTCATCATAGTCAAATGCATGTTGACCATTCTAAGCAGAATCACCAAAGAAAGCATGTTTATGACCAATTATAATTTTCTGATATTTATTTTTCTCAAAAACTTTAAAAACCAATGTTTGAATGCTACGTTTCAAATCTGCATTAGGTATTGTAGTATAGAGAGTAGAAAAATCCCAAGATGATATGTGCCTGTAAGGTGAAACAGTATCTGTTTGTAAAGCGTCAAGTAAGCTTACAGAATTCTTTAATATCCAAAACCTATTAACTCCTGACGTTGATTCAATTCTTTTACAGTAATTAAACCAAAATTCCTGTACCTTTTCTAATCCTTTAGCTAGTAGAACTGACAATTGTTTAGTAGAACAGAACTTAGATCCATCAATAAAACGGAATTTATATGGGTTTTTATGTAATTTTGGAATTGCAAAAATCCTTGGAAAGTTACGGAATTTATCACTGAAAGTTAAGTTGTACTTTTCTAAATATTTAAAGTGATCATCCACTAAATGTTCAACAGAAAGGTTAACCTTTTGATGGGTAGTAGAGTTAACTGTAGAGTTGAATAACCCTAATTCTTTGACAATTACATCAAGAAAGAACCGTTTACAAATGATAATAACATTATTGGCAGCCTTGTCAGCTGGAGCAAAAACATACTTTTCATGTAAACCATGTAGACATGCTTTAACATCAGGTTTATGAAGGACAGGATCAGGTTGGTTGTTTTATTTTTTTTCTTTAGTTTATCAATTTTTCTATCCACTAAACTACAAATCTCGTTAATCCACTCAGATAAAACTGAAACATCACAATTTTCTTTTTTAGCCCATGTTTTAGCATAATTCTCTATAGCTTCCATTACTATTTGTTTATCCCTTTTCCATGCTATTTTGTTCTGCTCTCTAAATTTAGGACCTTTTGAAATTAAATCTCTAAGTGCTTCATTGGAAATAATGGAAAGATTGCCTGTAATGACAAGACCATGATGAGTTGATAAAAATGGGGACTGACCACATTCACAGGGATATTCATTATGACAAAACCTATCAACCTCAAATTCTGAAACTGTCTTCACGTGATTAACAATAGAAGAAGAGATTGTTTTTGTGTATTTATAAGATATAGTGGGAACACTTGTGTCCAAATAGGGTGGGATAAGTGATTGAACGTTTTTGTTGTGAAGAATATTAGAAAGATTAATCAAGTCAATTCCTCTGTCTTTGTATAGCATTTTAATGAAAGTTCGTTTCTTACTATCATTAATAGTGGAAACTGGCTTAAAAAGTCGATGATTAGATATATCAGTCACAATGAGAAAAATAGGTTTTATAATCTCCTTTCTAATGAATAAAGCTGAAATATCAGACTGTAATTTAGAGAGAAGATTAAGAGGTATAGAATAGAGTAGAGAGCGTAAAAGATGATGGCCATCAGTTCTGCCATAAGTATCCTTAATAAGGTTGACAGTAACATAATCATGAAATGATTTATTGTGATGTTTACGGTGTCCATGTCTTCTATTGGGGCGGGTATGTTTATTAATCAATTGGGAGGAATTACCTATTTTTGAGTATTTCTTTGATACATTTCCAACACCTTTAATTCTATCATTCAGGCCAAAAGGCCAAATGGTACCGAGTTCTTTCTGCCAAAAAAGTTCTCTTTCTTCTCTCCTTGCTGTGAAATCTGTGATTGTTTCACCCTGAACTGGAACCAAGCGTTCAATAATTTTAATGCGAAAATTGTGGCCTTCTTTTGCAAAATGTCTACCACGGATACCTTCTTTCTTACGAACAGTAGTATGGTGACCATTGATCCTTTGATGCAACGGTCTACCAGTCTCACCAATATACTGAAATCCACACTCTTGACATGAAAGTAAATAGATGATATTTCTCGATTTACAACCTAAAGGAGTCACTTCATCAGGAGAGAATGTGTTGTATTCCCTGTGAGTCAGTAGAGATCTAAATTTAGTTTGAGTGTCCAGAATGGGACATGTTTTACACCTCAAACTACCACAATTCTGAACACGTAATTTTTTGTGTAGATGGCTGTTATTGATAAGGCAGTCATTCAGATTGATTGTGCAAGGTCTGAAGCGTGGTCCTACAAGATAGTTGGCATTATTGGACTGTGGTGATTGAATTCTTTCTAAAACTACACTACAAGGTTGCAAGGCATTGCTGTTTGGTGGTGCCTGATCATCAACAGGATTAACATGACCGGCATCCAGAGTCAAGTTTCTCCTGAGGCCCTTTACAGGAGGCTGCCTATGTCCTCTATATGTTTGATCCGTTATGGTAAAAGTTATGTACCTCCAATATAATCTCCTGATCGGAGCATCTGCCCACATGCATCAAGAGACCAGAGGAGTATATCCAAATTAGATAGTGTGATTACCATATCCAAACCGTAGTCCTAACGAAACAAATCCAAGTCAATTCCGACCAAAGGCAATGTTCCTTGGTATGTATAGCTGAAACATATAAATTTATAGTTCGTATTTACCCAAAAGAGACCAAAACGTAAGTGCAAAGGTCCATAGGGGGGAAAAAACCTTATCTAGTTTTCACATGACAGATTGTCATTACCATGTGACATATAAGTAAGCACTATATCACCTGCTAAATGAGCAACTAGGCTTGGATTGACTCCTGGTGGAAAAATATTGCAAACCGTTCGCAACAAGGATACTCTATGGTATGAAAACAGGAGGCATTCGAGGAAGAAATGGTATGCACTTTCATTGGGATATGAGCAAGTACATGCAGCAGACGGAAGAACATTTAGTCTATGAAGATGAAAATTAAGACGACAACAATCCAAACGTAGTTGTGTATGTA
Organism: Hermodice carunculata; assembly: GCA_964020975.1. Taxonomy (NCBI): domain Eukaryota; kingdom Metazoa; phylum Annelida; class Polychaeta; order Eunicida; family Amphinomidae; genus Hermodice; species Hermodice carunculata. The sequence goes on along the minus strand of CAXHWN010001882.1, from coordinate 2,091 downwards.
TAATATTGGGAAATCTTTTGCCATGCGAATAGCGACCTGGGACAGAATCAACGGACAGAAGAGTACTTTTTAGTTTAGATTTGAATTGAGCAAGTGAAGTAGATTGCTTTATATCGTCCGGAAGGTCGTTCCAAAGTTTAGTAGCAGAGGGAATAAAAGAATTACCAAAATGATTTGATGTAAACTTTATTTGTCTCAAACTCTGGTGGTTGCGAAGATGGAAGGTTGGATGAACGGCATCAAGTGGGACCAGATCCGAAAGATAAGCAGGGGTCAGCCTGTGAAGGTCATTATCAGCTGGATGAAGACAATGATTTTATGCACGCATTGCGTAACGTTTTTTATCCAGTAATTATAGCTGTATCATCCAGAAAAGGTGGAAGATACAGACTGGGTGATAACCCTGTCCATATCAGCACAGTGCAAAGGTCACTGAGAACTACTTTCCTTCTAAATTCTTGTAGTAGGAGCATGTCAAGCATGTAGTTTCCAAGTGACCCAATAGACCTGCTCATACCGATGTGTACCGAACTTTTCCGGACCGTAATTAATTATGCATTCCATTGTTGGCCTGATTGTCCAATCAGCAAGTAGCCGAGTTGGGCCCACGCCGTCATATGTTTACAACAGATGCAACGGCAAACGCTAGTGATTACAGCATGGATTGTGTTGAACAGTGCAAATCTTTTACCTAAATTGTCACATCAGTGGTGAAACGTGCATTTATAGATTGCTGACGGTTTAATTTTTCATTTAATCCAAGCACATCGAGTGTTTTACTTTCTTATGCTTCCACCTGTAATCCGGCCAGCATGGCCGAGCACAAAATGTAAACAAAGCAGGGTGCGCTTCCCGAAGTGAACCGAATATACCCGAGTCCTATGAACAGGTCTATTACTGGACCCTGCGTTACAGTTATTCATACGCAAAAGTATGCAAAGCCTTGTTTTATGAACTAAACGTTGAACCTGTTTTTAATTGTGTGGGTTTTTTTTTGTGTATTTAACGATGAAAATATAATTACAGCTATAATTACTGGATAAAAGTAAAACCAGCCGTGTGGAGGAGACTCATCAGCAGACTGGCCTCGTTCCCGCGGCGGATCACTCCTCGTGCAAGCACTCGGAGTGATCCGCCGCGGGAACGAGGCCAGTCTGTTGACTCGTCTCCTCCACTTGGCTGGTTTTACTATTGTACTTCACGCATATAAGGAATGCAGGATGTTGCGCTGCGTAATAAATTTACGCAGTTTGCGTCATGTTTCACGCACCAAAATTCACGCATCACGCACAAAAGGAATGTGGCCTTAACCCTTTCCATGTATGCGTTGTGTGCACTGCGTAGTGCGTACTGAGTGTTGTCTGTGCGTTTCAATCGCTCTGTGTAGCGATTTTGTAAGCATCACGCAGGGCAGACGCGCGTAACATGCACAAAATGGCGCCAATTCCTACCAAAGTAAACATACATACGTACAGTATACGCCTGGTTTGCGGATATATGGAAAATGGTACCCGCAGTAGGCGATGCGCACCCCCAACTACGCAATACGTTGTACGCAATGGGCAATACGCGCACACGGAAACCCAGCTTCAGATGGCAAATTTGGACAATCATTGACAAATGAAGAATTACAAAAGAAAATCAGTGACAGCGTACCAAAACTTAAGGTAATAAAGAAAAGACCAAGTGGATCTTAAAGTTTATTTTGATAGGGCCATTTAGCGAAATTCTAAGCCAAAAATAGAGGACGTTTTATTTTGTGTTCCTGTGCCATCATGCTTGTGGCACACGAACGCAAATTATTATTGGATGACACGGCCACCTACGCGAAAACAGAACACAGTGCGGAACATTTTTAAGAAAGAAGATCCACCTTTTTTTTTTTTTTTTTTTTTTTTACTATTGAAAAGCACTGAATGGGAAAATGGCCCAGTTAACAAATGTGGGTATTGGAATACGTAACAAACGGGCTGATCCTGTTTCGCCCTAAGAAAAAGTTGCAATTTTGGATGGAGGTATGTTTTCTCTTAATACGGCAACACCGTGTTTCCTGTATTGAGGAAGCATTTGGATTTTGTTGCATAAGTGGCC